>CM038677.1:675511133-675634771 GCA_021605205.1 Aegilops longissima
TTTTGTTTTTTATTCCAATTCCTTTAGCATTT
This sequence comes from Aegilops longissima, assembly GCA_021605205.1. Lineage (NCBI taxonomy): Eukaryota > Viridiplantae > Streptophyta > Magnoliopsida > Poales > Poaceae > Aegilops > Aegilops longissima. The sequence goes on from CM038677.1 coordinate 675,511,166, forward strand.
GCAATCAATGAAATCTTTTTATCTTTGTATTTTTTACAAAATTTTAGATTATTTTTACAAAAGTCAAATGGTGAGCGGTTGATTGGTTAACTGTTTACTTGAGCGGTGAATGGTTGATAGGTCAACCATTGACCATGCGAAGATAGCGAACCAAGGAAGACCGGTGGCCCTTTAGTTTGAAGGAGTGTGTTTTTTTTCAAAAGAAACAGGAAAAAGCTGCACCAAGTGCATAGCAGAGGCAAAGCGATCATGAGCTCTAAACTAGGCCGACCCAAACCAAGCATGCATGAGCGCGAGCGCTCAACGCCAGTAATGCACCGATTAGAAGGTCTCACCCGCCGCCTCCGTGCAGAGCGACTCGAGAGAGCAACCAACCCTAATGCTGGATTTGCTACTCATCCCTTCCTCCCTACATCACCGCGGAGGACATCGTCGCTAAGCTAGGATGCCAAGGCGTTGGTAGAGGCTCACCTTCCTCTCTCCGGCATCTTAAGTGGCACGGGCACTGGCATGCGACCCCAATCTAGGCCACGACGGTGGTAGAGGATTACCTCCTCTTTCCTTGTGGCGAGCGGGGCACCCACACGTTAGGCTATCTGCTGGAGGTGGACCATGGAAGAGAGTTGTTTGCCTTCCATGCGAGCAGCGGATGTTCGGCGATGCCACCGTCCATGGCTTGGTGGTGGTGATTCAAATCCGGACAGCCGGGTGAGGGTGATGCAAACGTGTTGGAGCGACCTCCACGGCTCCACGAAGGTCATGGGCATCGAAAGATCTTCACGAGTGTTCACCTCTCCGCTCGGTGGTGACTTAGGAGGTGAGATGCAAATTATGGACGACGGTTTGACACAAATGGATGGTTGTGCGGCGACGGAGGCCGCATCGCAGTAGCCATTGGGATTGCGAAAAAGGGTAGCGACAACACTTGAATAACATCGATAATGGTGCTACTCAACACCGACCTTGACCATCGTGGTGAAAGGCATGGTATGACTCGAGCTCGATATAACTGGCAATGGCTAAGATTTTTTACGTCGTTATCTTGTTGAAGGCGTTGCTCGAGATATGCTCCGATTGATTCTTCGGGGTGATAACCTAGAACCTATCCTTGGTGGTTGAATCCAGTGAAGGTGGCACTTGATTATCGCTTCCTTCCTCAAGGCAGTGGTGTTGAGGAATCTCATTGTCCGTGTGGTGCTGTGAGATGGTTGGTGCGGATATGGTCATTGCTGCAGTTTGCCGATCACGATTCTGAGTTGCTTTTGTGACAGAAGTTTACTCTAGGTTAAAAAAATCTATACGCATCTAGAATTTCCTCTTCCCTAGCGGCGGCTAGGGTTTACAACTCCGCTCCAAGCACCACCAGTGAGCCCGTGGTTTCGCCTCCCCTCTGTTAGCCACTCCGGCGTCCGGTGGTGGGGAGGAGAATCACAGTGCCTCTACTATGGCTAATAGTTTAGGTTATGATTTTTAGTCCTTGTAGGGCAGTATTCGGGTGGATGGCGGCACTTCTTCGTTGAGTTGATCTTCGGGCTCGATCCTCCTCCGTTCGTCCATCGGAAGAAATCGACAAAGCTCCAACATAAATTCTGTTGGGGAACGAGTATTTCAAAAAATCCTACGATCACGCAAGATCTATCTAGGAGAAGCATAGCAACGAGCGGGAGAGTGTGTCCACGCACTCGTGAGACCGAAAGCGGAAGCGTTAACGCGTTGATGTAGTCGAACGTCTTGCGATCCAACCGATCAAGTACACACGACGACACCTCCACCATCCTGCACACGCTAGCTCGGTGACGCCCTCAAACTCTAGATCCGGCTAAGACGAGGGAGAGTTTTGTCAAGACGATGGCGGGTGACGGTGATGATGAAGTTATCAGAGGGCTTCGCCTAAGCACTACGACAATATGACAGAGGTGGAAATCTGGAGGGGGCACGCACGGCTAAGAAATCAACTTGTGTGTTCATGGGGTTCCCTCCCCGTATATAAAGGAGTGGAGGAGGGGCTGGCGGCCTCATGGGGCGCGCCCAAGGGGAATCCTACTCCTACTAGGAGTAGGTTCCTCCCTTCCTAGTCCAACTAGGAGGGAAAGGAAGGGGAAGAGGGAGAGCAGGAAAGGGGGCCCGGCCCCCTCCCCAATTCAGATTGGGCTTGGGGGCGGGGGGCGCGCGCCTCCACCTGGCCACCTCCTCCTCTCTTCCACTAAATCCCATGAAGGCCCATTAACCCCGGTGGTTCTGTAACCCTGCACTCGAAAATGCCCGAACCTATCCGAGACCTTTCCGTGTCCAAACATAACCTTCCAATATATCAATCTTCATGTCTCTACCATTTCGAGACCTCGTCATGTCTATGATCACATCCGGACTCAACTACCTTCGTACATCAAATCACATAAACTCATAATACTTATCGTCATCGAACGTTAGCGTCGGACCCTACGGGTTCGAGAACTATGTAGACATCACCGAGGCTCATCTCCGGTCAATAACCAATAGCGGAACCTGGATGCTCATATTGGCTCACACATATTATACGAAGATCTTTATCGGTCAAATCGCATAACAATATACGTTGTTCCCTTTGTCATCGGTATGTTACTTGCCCGAGATTCAATCGCGGTATCCTCATACCTAGTTCAATCTTCATCGGCAAGTCTCTTTACTCGTTCCGTAATGCATCATCCCGCAACTAACCCATTAGTCACATTGCTTGCAAGGCTTATAGTGATGTGCATTACCGAGAGGGCCGAGATACCTCTCCGACAATCGGAGTGACAAATCCTAATCTCGATCTATGCCAACTCAACAAACACCATCGGAGACACCAGAGAGCATATTTATAATCACCTAGTTACGTCGGACGCTTGATAGCACACTAAGTGTTCCTCCGTATTCGGAGTTGCATAATCTCATAGTCATAGGAACATGTATAAGTCATGAAGAAAGCAATAGCAGTAAACTAAACGATCATAGTGCTAAGCTAACAGATGGTTCATGTCAATCACATCATTCTCTAATGATGTGATGCCGTTCATCAAATGAGAACTCATGTCTATGGCTAGGAAACTTAACCATCTTTGATTAACGATCTTGTCAAGTAGAGGCATACTAGTGACACTCTATTTGTCTATGTATTCACACATGTACTAAGTTTTCAGTTAATACAATTCTAGCATGAATAATAAACATTTATCATGATATAAGGAAATATAAATAACAACTTTCTTATTGCCTCTAGGGCATATTTCCTTTAGTCTCCCACTTGCACTAGAGTCAATAATCTAGATTACATAGTAATGATTCTAACACCCATGGAGTCTTGGTGCTGATCATGTTTTGCTTGTGAGAGAGGCTTAGTCAATGGGCTGCAACATTCAAATCCGTATGTATCTTGCAAATCTCTATGTATCCCTCCTTGACTTGATCTCGGATGGAATTGAAGCATCTCTTGATGTGCTTGGTTCTCTTGTGAAATTTGGATTCCTTTGCCAAGGCAATTGCATGAGTATTGTCACAAAAGATTTTAATTGGACCCTATGCGCTAGGTATGACACCTAGATAGGATATGAACTCCTTCATCCAGACTCCTTCATTTGCTGCTTCAAGCAGCTATGTACTCCGCTTCACCGTAGATCCCAAGCGACGCTTTGCTTAGAACTGCACCAACTAACAGCTCCACCGCTCAATATAAACACGTATCCAGGTTATGCGACTTAGAGTCGTCCGGATCGTGTCAAAGCTTGCATCAACGTAACCATTTACTGACGAGCTCTTTGTCACCTCCATAAATGAGAAACATATCCTTAGTCCTTTTCGGTATTTCAGGATGTTCTTGACTTGTTGTCCGTGATTCACTCTGATTACTTTGGTACCTCCCGCTAAACTAATAGCAAGGCACACATCAGGTCGTACACAACATTGCATACATGATAGAACCTATGGCTGAAGCATAGGGAATGACTTTCATTTTCTCTCTATCTTTTGCGTGGTCGGGCATTGAGTCCGACTCAACTTCACACCTTGTAACACGGCAAGAACCCTTTCTTTGCTTGATGCATTTTGAACTTCTTCAAAACTTTATCAAGGTATGTGCTTTGTGAAAGTCCAATTAAGCGCTTGATGTATCTCTATAGATCTTGATGCCCAATATATAAGCAGCTTCACCGAGGTCTTTCACTGAAAAACTCTTATTCAAGTATCCCTTTATGCTATCCAGAAATTCTATATCATTTCCAATCAATAATATATCATCCACATATAATATTAGAAATGCTAGAGAGCTCCCACTCACTTTCTTGTAAATACAGGTTTCTCCAAAAGTCTGTATAAAACCATATGCTTTGATCACACTATCAAAATGTTTATTCCAACTCCGAGATGCTTGCACCAGTCTATAAATGGATCGCTGGAGCTTGCACACTTTGTTAGCATCCTTTGGATCGACAAAACCTTCGGGTTGCATCATATACAATTCTTCTTCCAGAAATCCATTCAGGAATGCAGTTTTTGTTGGGAACCGCAGTAATTTCAAAATTTTCCTATGCACACGCAAGATCTATCTAAGGAAGTATGCCCTAGAGGCAATAATAAAGTTATTATTTATTTCCTCATATCATGATAAATGTTTATTATTCATGCTAGAATTGTATTAACCGGAAACATAATACATGTGTGGATACATAGACAAACATTATGTCACTAGTATGCCTCTACTTGACTAGCTCTAATCAAAGATGGTTGAATTTCCTAGCCATAGACATGAGTTGTCATTTGATTAACGGATCACATCATTAGGAGAATGATGTGATTGACTTGACCCATTCGTTAGCTTAGCACTTGATCGCTTAGTTTATCGTTATTGCTTTCTTCATGACTTATACATGTTCCTATAACTATGAGATTATGCAACTCCCGACACGGAGGAACACTTTGTGTGATACCAAACGCCACAACGAATCGGGTGATTATAAAGGTGCTTCTAGGTGTCTCCGATGGTACTTGTTGAGTTGGCATAGATCGAGATTAGGATTTGTCATCCGATTGTCGAGAGGTATCTCTGGCCTCTCGGTAATGCACATCACTATAAGCCTTGCAAGCAATGTGACTAATGAGCTAGTTTGGATGATGCATTACGACAGTAAAGAGACTTGCGGTAACGAGATTGAGCTAGGTATTGAGATACCGACGATCGAATCTCGCAAGTAACATATCGATGACAAAGGAACAACGATGTTGTTATGCGGTTTGACCGATAAAGATCTTCATAGAATATGTAGGAACTAATATGAGCATCCAGGTTCCTCTATTGGTTATTGATCGGAGACATGTCTCGATCATGTATACATAGTTCTCGAACCGTAGGGTCCTGCGCTTAAAGTTCTGTGATGATCGGTATTATGAGTTTATATGTTTTGATGTACGAAGGTAGTTTGGAGTCTGGATATGATCACGGACATGACGAGGAGTCTCAAAATGGTCGAGACATAAAGATTGGTATATTGGAAGCCTACATTTGGACATTGGAAGAGTTCCGGGTGAAATCAGGATTCTTGCGATAGAGGGGTTACGGAACCCCGAGGGATGTAATGGGCCTATTGGGCCTTAGTGGGGAAGAGAGGGCAGCCAGGATGTCGGGACCCGATTCTAAGTCACACCGATCTAGCTGTAACACCTCATATCACTTTGCGGCCTCACGACGGTATTCCCACAGGTGTCGCCTTACCATGGCCGGGACCGTTTAGCCTTTTGGCTCACGTATATGATAGTGTCGCTAGCATCCATATGAAGAGAACCGGGCCGACATGACTAGTCGTGAACCCAAAGTGGCACTAACTTACGGGACGGCATACATGAATCAACATCGAGCATGTCGGTCGGCGTGCGAATCCGGTGTATGCTGGCTATAGGACTCGGGACACGGGCTGTAGCGGCTAAGCGGGACTCGGAAGTCACCGCATGACATTTCCCGAAGGACAGACACAAACGAAGTGAATCACATGCCCGGCGTCAAGTGTTCGGAGCAGTAGTCTTTGTGCTAGGAGGACTCGGTGAACCGGGCTGTAGCGGACTACTATGGCTCATGGCGCACAAGACCAAGCAGCCGGCGAGCGTTTGGTAGCTGGATCGGACCAGCGTCCAGTGAGCGAGTGGGGTTGGCTGGGGTGGCCTACACGGCAGCGGCAGGCGGCGGCGAGCTTCGGAGGTGTCTGGCGCGGGGCTCGAGACCTGGCGTGAGGCGGTGCGTGCGTTCGGATCCTGGGAGCACGGTGAGGAGGTGGGTGCTCTTGGGGCGGCGGAGGAGCTCGGAGCACGAGGCTTCTGGCCATGGCGATGGCGGAGCTCGGTTTCGCGATGGCGGCGGATAACGGACAAGAATGGAGGGTGAGCAAGGGGAGGCAGGAGCTCACGCGGGTTCGAGGGTGGTCGGCAGGCTCGGGGGCGCTCGGAGGCGGCGAATCGTGCAATGGCGGCCGTCGGTGAAGAGATCAAGCAGCGTCGATGGCGACATCTCGGGGCCTCCGTGGCGTGGCTCGCGGAGAGGTGTAGAGATCGGAGTCGTGGTCATGAAGAGGGCGAGGGTGGCTGTGGCCGTGGTGGTTCGGTGCGCGTCCATGGCGCGTCGGCCATCAGGGAGAAGCGAGGAGAGGAGGAAGCGAGGGAGGAGTGGCAGGGGTCCGGGGTGCGTGGCGCTCCAGGTAGCGTCGGGCAGCGGTGGGAAGCGGGAGGTGGCCGTGGCGTGGCAGGCAGGACGAGCACGCCCCGCCTTGGCTGAGGAGGTGTTGGCCTGCCGGTCGGTGGGCAACGATGCCGGCCAGCGTGGCGAGTAAGCTTCCTCTCTCTCTCTCTCTTAATTTAGTTCTGTTTTCTATTTTTGCTATTATGTTTGATTTAGTTCAACCAAACCATTTTCAAAATTCATGAAAATAATTGTGTGAACTAAATGGACTTATCAAACTACAAAATTTCGAATTATTGAACATATATTTATGATATAATAAATATAGATCAATTCAAATATTTATTGGATTAATTCAAAGGCCCAAAATAATTGTTCGATTCTAGAAATATTGCTTTGAATTTTATCTTCAATGATTTCCGAGATTAGCGAACATATTTCTTGGACTCATTTGATGAATTTAAATCTTGGTTATTATTAGAGGTCATTCAAATTTTTGAATAATTCCTCAATTCCAAAGTTCATTTTCGAATTTAAACATGATTGCTCACATGAAGGGCTAGCCCTAGTGCCAATATTCGAGACTAGGGATGTGAACTCATTCTACTAAACAAGAATCTCATTGCCGAGATTCAAGTCTTGAGTTATATTAGGAGGGTCTACAAGGCTTTAACACGATTCTTCATGATCCAAAGCCCTTCTCGAATATGTTGATTCATTGCATCAAATTGATGGCTCTGGCGTCGTACTTTGCTTTGAGATCTTCATCTCAAACAAGATTAGCCGAGATTAAGGAGAAACTCCATCGGAAAGGATCATTGAACTCTTCATACCAAGCTAATGGCAATTCACAATGATCGTTTGAAGAATTGAAGAATATTGGCATACTCAATTTTGGATATGGAACTATGGTTATAGAACAAATCGGCAAATGGAAGGCACAATCTCATACCAAGATAATGAATCCTAGTGCTGCGTCTCTAAGAACTTGAAAGGCATTTCCATATTCAATCAAGGTTTACCAACAATCGCAATGCGGATCAGGCACATCATACTACCATGATGAATAGCTGATGCGACGATGCGTATGCAAGAATGACATTCACTTTCTCAGTTTTCCTTAGCACATGCCGACAGGAACAAAACACCGGAATGATGCGATCGAGAAGGAAGACATTTACACTCCGCTTCAATGTTCTCCTTGATGTTTAAGGATACCACTATCGTGATGATCAAAGTGGCATCAACATGGTCATCAAGTAAAGGTCCTGGACTTTAAGAACCACAACATCCATAAGGAATAACTGTCTAGAATAAAGGTCGATGCAACGAAATCATCTCATCGGGAGGTGACCAAATGGCTTAATCAAGATACTACAATAAGATGCTTCCACTAGGTGCGTCCACCTCACTGGAACCCATATCATAGCTCTTGGAAGAAGTTCCAACCATCATATCTGCCTGAGATTCAGATCTGGTTGGTAACATGATATTTCAGAGAACATGTCTAGAAAAGAAAGTTTGCAACACAAATCGACGAAATGATGTTGCGATATTCTCGGGAGATGGACTATGGTAGTAAGCTCCAAAACATGAGCACGTTCCGCTACAAACATGTGAACACTGTCCTAGACAAGCATCACCACATGGCAGTCTTACAATGAAACACTACCGAGTTCTGGTTGGGAACCATCAACGAGGATACTGAAGTCCTTGCATAAGGCATGCTCTTAAGAAGGAACTTCTTCTCCTTGAACAAATCAATCATTGTCTTGGTGTGCTAGGGAATACGAATGGAGTGGAGTTAATTAATCTACCAAACCATAGAATACCTGCATCGAATGCATGCGGACTTGGGATGATTCCAAAGGAAGCAAAACAAACCTTTCTCAAATTCATGGCGGCAACTTACACCTAAAGCACATGAATTGAGGAAGTCACTTCTTCCATCCAAGCATAAGCTTCATGAGCGGAACACGAAGGCTTTGCTTACAAAGTTTCCAACACTAGGTTGATGTTCAACATGAATCATGGGGAGACAAAATCTTTGATGGGCTCAACGGCAACTCATCGAATTTCCATATCCTTGGACTTCCACCATCATGTGAGCGGTGATAGCATGGATCAGACCAAAAGATGTAATGGTGTATGCTCGAGGGATCAACCACGAGTAAGACAACATTACGAACATCGTTAGTTCTGATTTGACTTGACAATAGCCCATACTCAAGTCAAAGTTTTCACAAGGCAATAGATCCAACAACGATCACGAGGACCAATCAATGGAGATATCATCTTTCTTCAACACACACGCTACGAAGATATCCTTAGAGATGAACTAAGTTAAACAAAGCTTTATCTTCCAACTCTCCAAGTTGTTGTTTAGCTTAACCAACTAGCTCGGTATCGGCCAGATTCTTGGAGAAAGGGTGGTTTAGAGGAAAACCAATATGATCACGAACTCAAAATAGCGGTCGGTGACAACTGGTAACACTTCAAGAAGATTTTGAACATCACGAACCACCGATATGTCTCTAAGCTCAAGAACAATCTTGCTTTTAAAAGCAAGGCGACATGATTAGAAGAGTGAGGATTGACACGTCCTAACTCATTGATCGAAGAGTGCACGGAAATAAGGACTAGGTAGCAGTCTATCTTAGAATGATGACTCAATAACCAACATGCTAAGACGAAATTATTGTCCTTTAACTACCAAGCAACAAGGTTGCTAGGAGTATTGATTTCACACATCATGGTTCACTTGTCGGCATTCGGTTACAATAACACGAAAGCGAGGAATGAACAATGATGGCAAGAAGATTTCTGCGTCAAGAATTCTTAAGAGGTGGTGCAATTCTCATGACACTCTTGACATAAAGATGGTAACACTCCAAGGTACAAGAGCAAAAGCTGGTTTGGCATTTTGATCCATGGAATACAACTGCTTTGACCCAATCCTAGAAAGCGGATGAGGTCTTTGGAGTTTGTTTTTCCTAGTCATTCTGAATAGAATGGCTTGACGGACCACAAGAGTAGTAGGCATCGATTAGCGGATGCCGCATGCTCTTGACTATCAATTGATAAGCGAGGGCGAAAACAACTAAAATGGGACAACTTAAAAGAACATATGATTTTTCGAGTTGTGGATGCATAGATTAGTATGTCGAGAAGCTCAACATTTCTTCTGGATAACCCATGCGAGAAAGGTAGAACTGGCGAGAATCACAATTATGAATGGAGAACTCCTCAAAGTACTCGATTGTGGTATTTTGGTTCAAAGAATTTCTGCCTTAATGTTTCATGGTATTTGGAAAAAGGAAATACCACGGACCTCGAGGACTATCACAAAGTTACTAATATCCTAAAGGAACTAGCAAACACTATCAACATGAGGTAAGTAGGGTGAATCTGGGTTCAAGAACCCAAGAATAGAATACCTACTACTAAATGGCATCACGGGATGCTTTTGAGAATAATGGCCAAAATCATCACACGGAACACAAAACATGGCTAGATTACTAGGTGACTCCTAAAACACCTAGGGTCATAATAATAGCTCCAACATATATGTCAAGGCAATAAATTACCTCAACGCTCGGTTAGTGTGCTTATTAAACCATAACGGACATCGGGAATGGTAATAAAGGATTTGCAAATGCATCGGACTATTTAGAGACACAGGATGACTCGGACAACATAACGGCTGTAAATGCTTAGGAAAAGATTTGAGACATTCACAATGATTTGCATAGTCACTTATCAACATAATAACAAGGTTACGGTTCAATTGACAACACACGGAGTAGTAGAAACTGAGCGGGCTTGAATTCATCAATCCTATAAGTCTCTGGACCCGATTCTAAGTCACACCGATCTAGCCTGTAACACCTCATATCACTTTGCGGCCTCACGCACGGTATTCCCACGGTGTCGCCTTACCATGGCCCGGGACCGTTTAGCCTTTTGGCTCACGTATATGATAGTGTCGCTAGCATCCATATGACAGAGAACCGGGCCGACATGACTAGTCGTGAACCCAAAGTGGCACTAACTTACGGGGACAGCATACATGAATCAACATCGAGCATGTCGGTCGGCGTCTGCGAATCCGGGCAGAAGGCTGGCTATGAGACTCGGGACACCGGGCTGTAGCAGGCTAGGCAGGACTCGGAAGTCACCGCATGACATTTCCCGGCGATGTACACAAGAACGAAGTGAATCACATGCCGCCACCAAGTGTTCCGGAGCAGTAGTGCTGTGCTAGGAGGACTCCGGTGAACCGGGCTGTAGCGGACTACTATGGCTCATGGCGCACAAGACCAAACGACGCGCGGGCAGACGCGTTTGGTAGCTGGATCGGACCCGCGTCCAGCGGAGCAGGTGGGGTTGGCTGGGGTGGCCTACATCGACGACGGCGACGAGCGAGGCGGCGGCCAGAGCTCGGAGGTGTGCGGGCGCGGGGCTACGGAGCACGGCGTGAGGAGCCGGTGCGTGCGTTCGGATCCTGGGAGCACGGTGAGGAGGTGGGTGCTACTGGGGCGAGCGGAGGAGCTCAGGAGCACGAGGCTTGCTGGCCATGGCGATGGCCGGAGCTCGGTTTCGCGATGGCGGCGGATAACGGACAAGAATGGAGGGGGTGAGCAAGGGGGAGGAGCAGGAGCTCACAGCGGGTTCGAGGGGGTGGTCAGCAGGCTCGGGGACGCTCCGGAGGCGGCGAATCGTGCAACGGCGGCCGTCGGTGAAGAGATCGAAACGACGTCGATGGCGACATCTCAGGGCCTCCGGCGAAGCGTGGCTCGACGGAGAGGTGTAGAGGAGTACAGCGGAGGTCGTGGTCATGAAGAGGAGCGAGGGGGTGGCTGTGGCCGTGGTGGTTCAGGGCGGCGCGTCCATGGCCGCGTCGGCCATCGCGGGAGAGAGCGAGGGAGAGGAGGGGAAACGAGGGGAGGAGTGGCAGGGGTCCGGGGGGTGCGTGGCGCTCACAGGCGCGTCGGGGCAGCGGTGGGAAGCAGGAGGTGGCCCGGCGCGTGGCCAGCGCGCGACGAGCACGCGCCCCTGCCTTCTGGCGCGAGGTAGGGGTGATGGCGGCTGCCGGGTCGGGCTGGGCAACCTGCCGCCAGCCAAATGGCCGAGGTAAGCTCTCTCTCTCTCTCTCTCTTAATTTAGTTCTGTTTTTCTATTTTTGCTATTATGTTTTGATTTAGTTCAAAGACCAAACCATTTTCAAAATTCATGAAAATAATTGTGTGAACTAAATGGACTTATCCAAAGCTACACAACAATTTCCAGAATTATTGAACATATATTTATGATATAATAAATATAGATCCAATTCAAATATTTATTGGATTAATTCAAAGGCCCAAAATAATTGTTCCTGAGATTCTAGAAATATTGCTTTGAATTTTATCCCTTGCCAATATTTCCAGAGATTAACGGGAACATTTTCTTGGACTCATTTGATGAGATTTAAATCTTGGTTATTTTTAGAGGTCTTCTGAGGCTTTTGAAAATTCCTCAATTCAAAGTTCATTTGAATTTAAACATGATGCTCACATGAAGGGCTAGCCTAGTGCATACCAGAACTAGGGATGTGACAGCTCACCCCTACTAAACAAGAATCTCAGCCCGAGATTCAAGTCGTGAGGTAAGAAGTCAGAGGGGTCACAAGCTAACACGATCTTCATGATCCAAAAGCCCTTCTCGAATATGTTGATTCATTGCATCAAATTGATCTTGACGTCGTCTTTGCTTTCGAGATCTTCATCCAACACGTTGATGACAGAAAGAAACTCCATCGGAAAGGATCATTGAAGCTCTTCATACCAAGCTAATGGCAATTCACAATGATCGTTTGAAGGAATTCGAAGAAATGGCATACTCAATTTTGGAATGGAACTATGGTTATAGAACAATCGGCAAATGGAAGGCACAATCCGACTGATACCGAAGATATAACCTAGTGCCTGAGCGTGCTCTCAAGAACTTGAGCATTTCCATATTCATCAAGGTTTTACCAACATCCATGCCGCGGATCCTGGCAACACATCATACTACCATGATGAATAGTGATGGACGATGCAGATGCAAAGGAAGACAACACTTTCTCAGATTTGTCCTTAGCAATGCCAAGGAACAAAACCTGGATGATCGACCGAGAGACATTTAGCACTCCGCTTCCAATGTTCTCCTTGATGTTTAAGATACCACTATCGTGATTCAAAGTGGCATCAACATGGTCATCAAGTAAAGGTCGGACTTCGGGAACACAACATCCATAAGGAATAACTTCTAGAATAAGTCATGCGAAATCCTCATGGGAGGTGACCAAATGGCTTAATCAAGATACTACAATAACAGTGCTTCCAGCTAGGTGCGTCCACCTCACTGGAACCCATATCATAGCTCTTGGAAGAAGTTCCAACCATCATATCTGCCGAGATTCAGATCTGGTTGGTAACATGATATTTCAGAGAACATGTCTAGAAAAGAAAGTTTGCAACACAAATCGACGAAATGATGTTGCGATATTCTCGGGAGATGGACTATGGTAGTAAGCTCCAAAACATGAGCACGTTCCGCTACAAACATGTGAACACGCTGTCCTAGACAAGCATCACCACATGGCGTCTTACAATGAAACACTACCGAAGTTACGGTTGGGAACCATCAACGAGGATCTTGAAGTCCTTGCATAAGGCATGCTCTTAAGAAGGAACTTCTTCTCCTTGAACAAATCAATCATTGTCTTGGTGTGCTAGGGAATACGAATGGAGTGGAGTTAATTAATCTACCAAACCATAGAATACCTCGCATCTAATGCATGACGGACTTGGGATGATTCCAAAGGAAGCAAAACAAACCTTTCTCAAATTCATGGCGGCAACTTACACCTAAAGCACATGAATTCGAGGAAGTCACTTCTTCCATCCAAGCATAAGCTTCATGAACGGAACACGAAGGCTTTGCTTACAAAGTTTCCAACACTAGGTTGATGTTCAACATGAATCATGGGGAGACAAAATGTGCCGATGGGCTCAACGGCAACTCATCGAATTTCCATATCATTTGGACTTCCACCATCATGTGAACGGTGATAGCATGGATCAGACCAAAAGATGTAATGGTGTATGCTCGAGGGATCAACCACGAGTAAGACAACATTACGAACATCGTTGGTTCTGATTTGACTTGACAATAGCCCATACTCAAGTCAAAGTTTTCACAAGGCAATAGATCCAACAACCGATCACGAGGACCAATCAATGGAGATATCATCTTTCTTCAACACACACACATACGTAAGATATCCCTTAGAGATGAACTAAGTTAAACAAAGCTTTATCTTCCAACTCTCCAAGTTGTTGTTTAGCTTAACCAACTAGCTCAGGTATCCGCATGATTCTTGGAGAAAGGGTGGTTTAGAGGAAAACCAATATGATCACGAACTCAAAATAGCGGTCAGGTGACAACCTGGTAACACTTCCAAGAAGATTTTCGGAACATCACGAACCACCGATATGTCTCTAAGCTCAAGAACAATCTTGCTTTTAAAAGCAAGACGACATGATTAGAAGAGTGAGGGATTGACACAGTCCTAACTCATTGATCGAAGAGTGCACCGGAAATAAGGACTAGGTAGCACAGTCTATCTTAGAATGATGACTCAATAACCAACATGCTAAGAACGAAATTATTGTCCTTTAACTACCAAGCAACAAGGTTGCTAGGAGTATTGATTTCACACATCATGGTTCACTTGTCGGCATTCGGTTACAATAACACGAAACCGAGGAATGAACAATGATGGCAAGAAGTTTTATCGTCCAAGAATTCTTAAGAGGTGGTGCAATTCTCATGACACTCTTGACATAAAGATGGTAACACTCCAAGGTACAACAGAGCAAAAGCTGGTTTGGCATTTTGATCCATGAATACAACTGCTTTGACCCAATCCTAGAAACGGATGAGGTGCTGGAGTTTGTTTTTCCTAGTCATTCCTGAATAGAATGGCTTGACGGACCACAAGAGTAGTAGGCATCGATTAACGGATGCACGCATGCTCTTGACTATCAATTGATAAACGAGGGCCAGAAAACAACTAAAATGGGACAACTTAAAAGAACATATGATTTTTCTGAGTTGTGGATGCATAGATTAGTATGTCGAGCGAAGCTCAACATTTCTTCTGGATAACCCATGCAGAAAGGTAGAACTGGCAGAATCACAATTATGAATGGAGAACTCCTCAAGAGTACTCTGATTGTGGTATTTTGGTTCAAAGAATTTCTGCCTTAATGTTTCATGGTATTTGGAAAAAGGAAATACCACGGACCTCGAGGACTATCACAAAGTTACTAATATCCTAAAGGAACTAGCAAACACTATCAACATGAGGTAAGTAGGGTGAATCTCGGGTTCAAGAACCCAAGAATAGAATACCTACTACTAAATGGCATCACGGGATGCTTTTGAGAATAATGGCCAAAATCATCACACCGGGAACACAAAACATGGCTAGATTACTAGGTGACTCCCTAAAACACCTAGGGTCATAATAATAGCTCCAACATATATGTCAAGGCAATAAATTACCTCAACGCACCGGTTAGTGTGCTTATTCTGACCATAACGGACATCGGGAATGGTAATAAAGGATTTGCAAATGCATCAGACTATTTAGAGACCTGGGATGACTCGGACAACATAACGGCTGTAAATGCTTAGGAAAAGATTTGAGACATTCACAATGATTTGCATAGTCACTTATCAACATAATAACAAGGTTCTGGTTCAATTGACAACACACAGGAGTAGTAGAAACTGAACTGGGGCTTGAATTCATCAATCCTATAAGTCTACGAATTAGTAACACGTCATCCTGATAGATAGATGAGAAGGCCTAGTACTTAATCCCCGTAGAAGAGAAGAGGATGACTCAGATCAGAAGGCCATAGGGTAAAGGAGTAAAAAGAGCCTTACGTTCCCTTCCACAATAAATTCCCTTATATAACTAAAGCATTTCTAGACTCAACTTCGACCAGTTTGGCTTGGTAATCCTCAGAGCAATCAGCTCGATACCAAAGCTGTCAGACCCGATTCTAAGTCACACCGATCTAGCCTGTAACACCTCATATCACTTTGCGGCCTCACGCACGGTATTCCCACAGTGTGTCGCCTTACCATGGCCCGACCATTTAGCCTTTTGGCTCACGTATATGATAGTGTCGCTAGCATCCATATGATAGAGAACCCGGCCGACATGACTAGTCGTGAACCCAAAGTGGCACTACCTTACGGGACATGCATACATGAATCAACATCGAGCATGTCGATCAAGACAGCGTGAATCCGGCTGTAGCACGGGCTAACAGGACTCGGGAACTCGGGCTGTAGCAGCTAGGCAGACTCGGATGTTACCGCGTGACATTTCCTGAAGGACGCATACACGAACGAAGTGAATCACATGCCGCCAGTCATGTGTTCCGAGCGATAGTGGTGGGCTAGCAGGACTCCGTGAACCGGGCTGAAGCGGACTACTATGGCTCATGGAAGCACAAGACTACATTTCCCCATAAGAGAGGCTACCAAGGATAAACAACTAGGTTGTCGGATCCCACACATACCAAGCATTTCAATCATACACACAATATGCTCGATATGTGTAAATACAACATGGCATCACAACATAACTCTACGACTCAAGTATTTATTCATTAGGCTCTGAGGAGCGAGATATTACAAACATGGGTCTCATGACCCAACATACAGAGCATACAAGCAACAAGCACATGCGGAAGCTTAACATGTCTGAGTACAGACATCTACAAATGAAAAAGGCTGAGAAGCCTGACTATCTACCAGATCTTGCCGAGGGCACAAGATCGTAGCTGAGGTACAAGCTAAACCTCGAAGTCCGTGCGGAATTACTAGTGAGACTGAAGTCTCTCTGCAAAACATAAATTAAGCAAACGTGAGTACAAATGTACCCAGCAAGACTTACATCAGAACTAACTACATATGCATCGGTATCAACAAAACGGTGTGGTGGAGTTTAACTGCAGCAAGCCAGCTTTGACTCGGTGGCTATCCTAAACTACGACTGCAAGTAACTCTTTTGAGGTGGCGCACACGAGTCCACATATTCACCATATCAATACACCACTATGGATCCGCTCCCGTCTTCCTACGAGAACGCCATCCATAGCACTCACGCTTATCTTGCGCATTTTAGAGTATCCACTTTCACTTGTCTATGAACCGTATAGGCAACCCGAAGTCCTTTACATGGACACGGCTATTCAATAGATCATATTAACCCCGCAGGGTGTACTTCTTCACACACGCTCGCCACTTACCGCCATGTACACCTCGTGTATCTCGGCAACCTTCAAGCGGAAGCTTTGCGAGGAGTCGGCCACGACCTAACTAACCACACAAGTCTCTAGTCCAGGTTTATCGCCTATTCGGGTTCCATCCGCAAGGAGATCCGCCAGGTGTCGCCACGGCCCCAAACGATGTGAGCAGGGTTCCCAAGCCCACCTCGACGGGTGGTTCTACGCTTGGTACACCGTGCCACGGTGCCTAGTCTGTCCCAAGCCCACCTGTACCGGGTGCCACTTGGTAGACTACTAACACTACCTACAAACACCAGAAACTAGTTGCAACTCCTGGACAGAGATCAGGTTGATTAATAAGTCAAGAGGGGAACTTAAGCATTCCAATGCGTGGTAGTAACTGTTCATGGATCACAAACACAGAACTCAGTTCCTGAGGACAGTTTCAATGAGACAACCCACCATGTACTCCTGCATGGCCTCTCACCGCTACCTTTACCAAATCGTGTTCACACACTTAACTCACACACAGTAGGACATGTTCACACACCTCCAATTCATCCCCGATGAATCAGACCTGACTCAACTCTAAGCAGTAGCAGGCATGACAAACAAGCATGCATGAGTAGGCACATCAGGGCTCAAACAACTCCTACTCATGCTAGTGGGTTTCATCTATTTACTGTGGCAATGACAGGTCATGCAGAGGAAAGAGGTTCAACTACCGCAGCATGTAATAGTTGAATCGTTGTTGTCCTAATGCAGTAAAAGAGAGCAGGAGCGAGAGAGTGGGATTGTATTGGAATGAACAAGGGGGTTTTGCTTGCCTGGCACTTCTGAAGATAATATAGCTCTTCTTCGGTGTCATCAAACTCATCGTCGGAACCTCGTCTACTGAGAGGGGACAAATACCGGCAAACAAGGAAGAACACAATCAATGCAATGCAACAATATGATGCATGATCATGAAATGGAAATATGCTGTGTTTTGAGCTAATGCAACGAGCAACATGTTAAATGGAGTTGGTTTGAACCCTAGGTTCAAATTCAAACTTCATATGTGAAATTCAAATGCCATTTAATTGATTTGACCTGATCAGCAGGTATAAGTTGTTTAAACATGCATGAAAATGGTACAGATGGAAATATTGGATTTTTCTGATCATTTTTCATATATAATTTATTTCATTTGGAGTTACGGTTGAATTTCTATGATTTTTAGAAGTTTATACTATTTTGTGGAATTTCCTGAATATTTATAAAATAAACTAAATTCCAGAAAAGGAATATTGTGTCAGCATGGCGACATGCTGACCTCAGCAGAGTCAACAGGCTGCCTCGGGTCAAACCTAACCAGTGGGGTCCACTGGTTAGTGACCAATGTTATTCATCATCGACAGTGGGGTCGGGTCAACAGGTGACGTGGCCAAGTCAAACTGACCTGTGGGACCAGCGGGGTTAATTTAATCTAAGAAAAAACTAAACCAGGGTTAGTTAGGCAGTGGGGCCCATATGTAAGTGGGTGTTGGTTCAATTAGTGGCGCCATTAGCTGCTAATGACGCTGCCACGTTAGACATGCCGGCGGTTAGCCGCCGGCGACCAAAACCGCGGCGGAGGTCTTCGGAAAATGCCGCCCGGCGACCAAACAACGCGCGGGCAGACGCGTTTGGTAGCTGGATCGGACTCGCGTCCAGCGGAGCAGGTGGGGTTGGCTGGGGTGGCCTACAACGACGACGGCGACGAGCAAGGCGGCGGCCGAAGCTCGGAGGTGTGCGGGCGCGGGGCTACGGAGCACGGCGTGAGGAGCCGGTGCGTGCGTTCGGATCCTGTGAGCACGGTGAGCAGGTGGGCGCTACTGGGGCGAGCGGAGGAGCTCAGGAGCACGAGGCTTGCTGGCCATGGCGATGGCGGAGCTTCGGTTTCATGAATCGGCGGCCGACGGACAAGAACGGAGGGTGAGCAAGGGGGGAGGAGCAGGAGCTCACAGCGGGTTCGAGGGGGTGGTCAGCAGGCTCGGGGACGCTCCGGAGGCGGCGAATCGTGCGACGGCGGCCATCGGTGCAGAGGTCGAAACAGCGTCGATGGAGACGTCTCAGGGCCTCTGGCGAAGCGTGGCCCGACGGAGAGGCGTAGAGGAGTACAGCGGAGGTCGTGGTCATGAAGAGGAGGCGAGGGGGTGGCTGTGGTCGTGGTGGTTCAGGGCGGCGCGTCCATGGCCGTGTCGGCCATCGCGGGAGAGAGCGAGGGAGAGGAGGGGAAACGCGGGAGGAGTGTCAGGGGTCCGGGGGGTGCATGGCGCTCCACCAGGTAGCTCGGCAGCGGTGGGAAGCAGGAGGTGGCCAAGGCGGCGTGCGCTGGCGAGCACGCACTCGCCTTCCAGCGCGAGGTAGAGGGTGATCGGCGCTGGCCATCGGGCCAAGACAAGCTGTGCCAGCAAGCGGCCAAGGTAAGCTTCCTCTCTCTCTCTCCCTTAATTTAGTTTTGTTTTTCTATTTTTGCTATTATGTTTTGATTTAGTTCAAAGACCAAACCATTTTCAAAATTCATGAAAATAATTGTGTGAACTAAATGGACTTATCCAAAGCTACACAACAATTTCCAGAATTATTGAATATATATTTATGATATAATAAATATAGATCCAATTCAAATATTTATTGATTAATTCAAAGGCCCAAAATAATTGTTCACGAGATTCTAGAAATATTGGTTTGAATTTTATCCCTTGCCAATATTTCCGAGATTAACGGGAACATTTTCTTGGACTCATTTGATGAGATTTAAATATTGGTTATTTTTAGAGGTCTTTTGAGGCTTTTGAAAATTCCTCAATTCAAATTTCATTTGAATTTAAACATGATGCTCACTTGAAGGGCTAGCCTAGTGCATACCGAACTAGGGATGTGACAGCTCACCCTATTAAACAAGAATCTCGTCCCGAGATTCAAGTCGGAGGTAAGAAGTCGAGGGTCACAAGCTAACACGATCTTCATGATCCAAAAGCCCTTCTCAAGATGTTGATTCATTGCATCAAATTGATCTTGACGCCGTTTTGCTTTGAGATCTTCATCCAACACGTTGATGACGAAAGAAACTCCGTCGGAAAGGATCATTGAAGCTCTTCATACCAGGCTAATGGCAATTCACAACGATCGTTTGAAGGAATTCGAAGAAATGGCATACTCAGTTTTGGAATGGAACTATGGTTATAGAACAATCGGCAAATGGAAGGCACAATCCGACTGATACCGAAGATATAACCTAGTGCCTGAGCGTGCTCTCAAGAACTTGAGCATTTCCATATTCATCAAGGTTTTATCAACATCCGTGCCGCGGATCCTGGCAACACATCATACTACCATGATGAATAGTGATGGACGATGCAGATGCAAAGGAAGACAACACTTTCTCAGATTTGTCCTTAGCAATGCCAAGGAACAAAACCTGGATGATCAACCGAGAGACATTTAGCACTCCGCTTCCAATGTTCTCCTTGATGTTTAAGATACCACTATCATGATTCAAAGTGGGATCAACATGGTCATCAAGTAAAGGTCGGACTTCGGGAACACAAAATCCATAAGGAACAACTTCTAGAATAAGTCATGCGAAATCCTCATGGGAGGTGACCAAATGGCTTAATCAAGATACTACAATAACATTGCTTCCAGCTAGGTGCGTCCACCTCACTGGAAGCCATATCGTAGCTCTTGGAAGAAGTTCCAACCATCATATCTGCCTGATATTCAGATCTGGTTGGTAACAAGATATTTCAGACAACATGTCTAGAAAAGAAAGTTTGCAACACAAATCAACGAAATGACGTTGCGATATTCTCGGGAGATGGACTATGGTAGTAAGCTCCAAAACATGAGCACGTTCCGCTACAAACATGTGAACACGCTGTCCTAGACAAGCATCACCACATGGCAGTCTTACAATGAAACACTACCAAGTTCTGGTTGGGAACCATCAACGAGGATACTGAAGTCCTTGCATAAGGCATGCTCTTAAGAAGGAACTTCTTCTCCTTGAACAAATCAATCAGTGGCTTGGTGTGCTAGGGAATACGAATGGAGTGGAGGTAATTAATCTACCAAACCATAGAATACCTCGCACGAATGCATGACGGACTTGGGATGATTCCAAAGGAAGCAAAACAAACCTTTCTCAAATTCATGGCGGCAACTTACACCTAAAGCACATGAATTGGAGGAAGTCACTTCTTCCATCCAAGCATAAGCTTCATGAACGGAACATGAAGGCATTGCTTACAAAGTTTCCAACACTAGGTTGATGTTCAACATGAATCATGGGGGAGACAAAATGCTGCTAATGGGCTCAACGACAACTCATCGGAATTTCCATATCACTGGACTTCCACCATCATGTGAACACGGTGATAGCATGGATCAGACCAAAGGATGTAATGGTGTATGCTCGAGGGATCAACCACGAGTAAGACAACATTATGAACATCGTTGGTTCTGATTTGACTTGACAATAGCCCATACTCAAGTCAAAGTTTTGACAAGGCAATAGATCCAACAACTGATCACGAGGACCAATCAATGGAGATATCATCTTTCTTCAACACACACACGCACAGAAGATATCCCTTAGAGATGAACTAAGTTAAACAAAGCTTTATCTTCCAACTCTCCAAGTTGTTGTTTAGCTTAACCAACTAGCTCAGGGTATCCGGCACAGATTCTTGGAGAAAGGGTGGTTTAGAGGAAAACCAATATGATCACGAACTCAAAATAGCGGTCAGGTGACAAACTGGTAACACTTCCGAGAAGATTTTCGGAACATCACGAACCACCGATATGTCTCTAAGCTCGAGAACAATCTTGCTTTTAAAAGCAAGACGACATGATGAGAAGAGTGAGGGATTGACACAGTCCTAACTCATTGATCGAAGAGTGCACCAGAAATAAGGACTAGGTAGCACAGTCTATCTTAGAATGATGATTCAATAACCAACACGCTAAGAACGAAATTATTGTCCTTTAACTACCAAGCAACAAGGTTGCTAGGAGTATTGATTTCACACATCATGGTTCACTTGTCGGCATTCCGGTTACAATAACACGGAAACCGAGGAATGAACAATGATGGCAAGAAGTTTTACTGCGTCAAGAATTCATAAGAGGTGGTGCAATTCTCATGACACTCTTGACATAAAGATGGTAACACTCCAAGGTACAACAGAGCAAAAGCTGGTTTGGCATTTTGATCCGCGGAATACAACTGCTTTGACCCAATCCTAGAAACGGATGAGGTGCTGGAGTTTGTTTCTCGTCATTCCAAAACAGAATGGCTTGACGGACCATAAGAGTAGTAGGCATCGATTAACGGATGAACGCATGCTCTTGACTATCAATTGATAGACGAGGGCCAGAAAACAACTAAAATGGGACAACTTAAAAGAACATATGATTTTTCTGAGTTGTGGATAGCATAGATTAGTATGTCGAGCGAAGCTCAACATTTCTTCCGGATAACCCATGCAGAAAGGTAGAACTGGCAGAATCACAATTATGAAAGGAGAACTCCTCAAGAGTACTCTGATTGTGGTATTTTGGTTCAAAGAATTTCTGCCTTAATGGTTCATGGTATTTGGAAAAAGGAAATACCACGGACCTCGAGGACTATCGCAAAGTTACTAATATCCTAAAGGAACTAGCAAACACTATCAACATGAGGTAAGTAGGGTGAATCTTGGGTTCAAGAACCCAAGAATAGAATACCTACTACTAAATGGCATCACGGGATGCTTTTGAGAATGATGGCCAAAATCATCACACTGGGAACACAAAACATGGCTAGATTACTAGGTGACTCCCTAAAACACCTAGGTTCATAATAATAGCTCCAACATATATGTCAAGGCAATAAATTACCTCAACGCACCGTTTAGTGTGCTTATTCTGACCATAACGGACATCGGGAATGGAAATAAAGGATTTGCAAATGCATCAGACTATTTAGAGACCTGGGATGACT
This sequence comes from Aegilops longissima, assembly GCA_021605205.1. Lineage (NCBI taxonomy): Eukaryota > Viridiplantae > Streptophyta > Magnoliopsida > Poales > Poaceae > Aegilops > Aegilops longissima. The sequence goes on from CM038677.1 coordinate 675,534,192, forward strand.
CGGACAGCATAACAGCTGTAAATGCTCAGGAAAAGATTTGAGACATTCACAAGGATTTGCATAGTCACTTATCAACATCAAAACAAGGTTCTGGTTCAATTGACAACACACAGGAGTAGTAGAAACTGAATTGGGGCTTGAATTCATCAATCCTATAAGTCTACGGATTAGTAACATGTCATCCTGATAGATAGATGAGAAGGCCTAGTTCTTAATCCCCGTAGAAGAGAAGAGGATGACTCAGATCAGAAGGCCATAGGGTAAAGGAGTAAAAAGAGCCTTACGCTCCTTCCACAATCAATTCCCTTATATAACTAAAGCATTTCTAGACTCAACTTCACCAGTTTGGCTTGGTAATCCTCAGCAACAAAGCTCGATACCAAAGTTCTCAGACCCGATTCTAAGTCACACCGATCTAGCCTGTAACACCTCATATCACTTTGCGGCCTCACGCACGTATTCCCACGGTGTCGCCTTACCATGGCCCGGATCGCTTATGCCTTTTAGCTCATGTATATGATAGTGTTGCTAGCATCCATATGACAGAGAACCCGGCCGACATGACTAGTCGTGAACCCAAAGTGGCACTAACTTACGGGACAGGCATACATGAATCAACATCGAGCATGTCGGTCAAGCAGCGTGTGAATCCGGGCTGTAGCACTGGCTAACAGGACTCCGGGAACCCGGGCTGTAGCAGGCTAGGCAGGACTCCGGATGTCACCGCGAGACATTTCCCCGAAGGGACAGACACATGAACGAAGTGAATCACATGCCGGCGAGTCAGGTGTTCCGGAGCAGTAGTGCTGGGCTAGCAGGACTCCGTGAACCGGGTTGTAGCGGACTACTATGGCTCATGGAAGCACAAGACTACATTTCCCCATAAGAGAGGCTACCAAGGATAAACAACTAGGTTGTCGGATCCCACACATACCAAGCATTTCAATCATACACACAATATGCTCAATATGTGTAAATACAACATGGCAGCACAGCATAACTCTACGACTCAAGTATTTCTTCATTAGGCTCCGAGGAGCGAGATATTACAAACATGGGTCTCATGACCCAACATACAGAGCATACAAGCAACAAGCACATGCGGAAGCTTAACATGTCTGAGTACAGACATCTACAAATGAAAAAGGCTGAGAAGCCTGACTATCTACCAGATCTTGCCGAGGCCGCAAGATCGTAGCTGAGGTACAAGCTAAACGTCAAAGTCCACGCGGAATTACTAGCGAGACTGAAGTCTCTCTGCAAAACATAAATTAAGCAAACGTGAGTACAAATGTACCCAGCAAGACTTACATCAGAACTAACTACATATGCATCGGTATCAACAAAAGGGGGTGGTGGAGTTTAACTGCAGCAAGCCAGCTTTGACTCGGTGGCTATCCTAAACTACGACTGCAAGTAACTCTTTTGAGGTGGCGCACACGAGTCCACATATTCACCATATCAATACACCACTATGGATCCGCTCCCGTCTTCCTACGAGAACGCCATCCATAGCACTCACGCTTATCTTGCGCATTTTAGAGTATCCACTTTCACTTGTCTATGAACTGTACAGGCAACCCCGAAGTCCTTTACCGTGGACACGACTATTCGAATAGATCATATTAACCCTGCAGGGGTGTACTTCTTCACACACGCTCTCACCACTTACCGCCATGTACACCTCGTGTATCTCGGCAACCTTCAAGCAGAAGCCTGGCGAGGGAGTCGGCCACGACCTGACTAACCACACAAGTCTCTAGTCAAGGTTTATCGCCTATTCGGGTTCCATCCGCAAGGAGATCCGACCGGGGTGTCGCTCACGGCCCCAAACGATGTGAGCAGGGTTCCCAAGCCCACCTCGACGGGTGGTTCTACGCTTGGTACACCGTGCCACGGTGCCTAGTCATCCCCAAGCCCACCTGCATCGGTGCCACTTGGTAGACTACTAACACTACCTACAAACACCGTAAACTAGTTGCAACTCCTGGACAGAGATCAGGTTGATTAATAAGTCGAGAGGGGCACTTAAGCATTCAATGCGTGGTAGTAACTGTTCATGGATCACAAACACCAAACTCAGTTCCTTGAGGACGGTTTCAATGAGACAACCCACCATGTACTCCTACATGGCCTCTCACCGCTACCTTTACCAAATCGTGTTCACACACTTAGCTCACACACAGTAGGACATGTTCACACACCTCCAATTCATCCCCGATGAATCAGACCTGACTCAACTCTAACCAGTAGCAGGCATGACAAACAAGCATGAATGAGTAGGCACATCAGGGCTCAAACAACTCCTACTCATGCTAGTGGGTTTTATCTATTTACCGTGGCAATGATAGGTCATGCAGAGGAAAGAGGTTCAACTACCGCAGCATGTAATAGTTGAATCGTTGTTGTCCTAATGCAGTAAAAGAGAGCAGGAGCGAGAGAGTGGGATTGCATCGGAATGAACAAGGGGGTTTTGCTTGCCTGGCACTTCTGAAGATAATATAGCTATTCTTCGGTGTCATCGAACTCATCGTCGGAACCTCGTCTACTGAGAGGGGACAAATACCGGCAAACAAGGAAGAACACAATCAATGCAATGCAACAATATGATGCATGATCATGAAATGGAAATATACTGTGTTTTGAGCTAATGCAACTAGCAACATGTTAAATGGAGTTGGTTTGAACCCTAGGTTCAAATTCAAACTTCATATGTGAAATTGAAATGCCATTTAATTGATTTGACCTGATCAGCAAGTATAAGTTTTTTAAACATGCATGAAAATGGTACAGATGGAAATATTGGATTTTTCTGATCATTTTTCATATATAATTTATTTCATTTGGAGTTACGGTTGAATTTCTATGATTTTTAGAAGTTTATACTATTTTCTGGAATTTCCTGGATATTTATAAAATAAACTAAATTCTAGAAAAGGAATATTGCGTCAGCATGGCGTCATGCTGACCTCAGCAGAGTCAACAGGCTGCCTCGGGTCAAAACTGACCAGTGGGGTCCACTAGTCAGTGACCCAGCGTTGTTTGTGTCACTGACAGGTGGGGTCGGGTCAACAGGTGACGTGGCCAAGTCAAACTGACCCGTGGGACCAGCGGGGTTAATTTAATCTAAACAAAAACTAAACCAGGGTTAGTTAGGCAGTGGGGCCCATATGTCAGTGGGTGTTGGTTCAATTAGTGGCGCCATTAGCTGCTAATGACGCTGCCACGTCAGACATGCCGGCGGTTAGCCGCCCGCGACCAAAACCACGGCGGAAGTCTTCCGAAAACGCCGCCCGGCGACCAAACGACGCGCGGGCAGACGCGTTTGGTAGCTGGATCGGACCCGCGTCCAGCGGAGCAGGTGGGGTTGGCTGGGGTGGCCTACAACAACGACGGCGACGAGCGAGGCGGTGGCCGGAGCTCGGAGGTGTGCGGGCGCGGGGCTACGGAGCACGGCGTGAGGAGCCGGTGCGTGTGTTCGGATCCTGGGAGCACGGTGAGCAGGTGGGTGCTACTGGGGCGAGCGGAGGAGCTCAGGAGCACGAGGCTTGCTGGCCATGGCGATGGCCGGAGCTCGGTTTCGCGGGGGCGGCGGCTAACGGACAAGAACGGAGGGGGTGAGCAAGGGGGGAGGAGCAGGAGCTCACAGCGGGTTCAAGGGGTGGTCACGAGCTCGGGGGCGCCCGGGGCGGCGAATCGTCGGCACGTGGCCATCGGTGCAGAGGTCGAAACGGCGTCGATGGCGACGTCTCAGGGCCTCTGGCGAAGCGTGGCTCGACGGAGAGGCGTGGAGGAGTACAGTGGAGGTCGTGGTCATGAAGAGGAGGCGAGGGGGTGGCTGTGGCCGTGGTGGTTCAGGGCGGCGCGTCCATGGCCGCGTCGGCCATCGCGGGAGAGAGCGAGGGAGAGGAGGGGAAACGCGGGGAGGAGTGTCAGGGGTCCGGGGGGTGCATGGCGCTCACAGGCGCGTCGGGGCAGCGGTGGGAAGCAGGAGGTGGCCGTGGCGAAGCAAGCGACGAGCACGCCTCGCCTTCTGGCGCGAGGTAGGGGGTGACTGGCGCTGGCCATTATTTTGGCTGGGCAAGACCAGCGATGGCGAGTAAGAATTCCTCTCTCTCTCTCTCTCTCTCTCTCTCTTAATTTAGTTCTTTTTCTATTTTTGCTATTATGTTTTGATTTAGTTCAAAGACTAAACCATTTTCAAAATTCATGAAAATAATTGTGTGAACTAAATGGACTTATCCAAAGCTACACAACAATTTCCAGAATTATTGAACATATATTTATGATATAATAAATATAGATCCAATTCAAATATTTATTGATTAATTCAAAGGCCCAAAATAATTGTTCTGAGATTCTAGAAATATTGGTTTGAATTTTATCCCTTGCCAATATTTCCAGAGATTAACGGAACATTTTCTTGGACTCATTTGATGAGATTTAAATATTGGTTATTTTAGAGGTCTTCGAGGCTTTTGAAAATTCCTCAATTCAAATTTCATTTGAATTTAAACATGATGCTCACATGAAGGGCTAGCCTAGTGCATACCGAACTAGGGATGTGACAGCTCACCCCTACTAAACAAGAATCTCGTCCCGAGATTCAAGTCGTGAGGTAAGAAGTCAGAGGGGTCACAAGCTAACACGATCTTCATGATCCAAAAGCCCTTCTCGAAGATGTTGATTCATTGCATCAAATTGATCTTGACGTCGTCTTTGCTTTCGAGATCTTCATCCAACACGTTGATGACAGAAAGAAACTCCATCGGAAAGGATCATTGAAGCTCTTCATACCAGGCTAATGGCAATTCACAACGATCGTTTGAAGGAATTCGAAGAAATGGCATACTCAGTTTTGGAATGGAACTATGGTTATAGAACAATCGGCAAATGGAAGGCACAATCCGACTGATACCGAAGATATAACCTAGTGCCTGAGCGTGCTCTCAAGAACTTGAGCATTTCCATATTCATCAAGGTTTTATCAACATCCATGCCGCGGATCCTGGCAACACATCATACTACCATGATGAATAGTGATGGACGATGCAGATGCAAAGGAAGACAACACTTTCTCAGATTTGTCCTTAGCAATGCCAAGGAACAAAACCTGGATGATCGACCGAGAGACATTTAGCACTCCGCTTCCAATGTTCTCCTTGATGTTTAAGATACCACTATCGTGATTCAAAGTGGCATCAACATGGTCATCAAGTAAAGGTCGGACTTCGGGAACACAAAATCCATAAGGAACAACTTCTAGAATAAGTCATGCGAAATCCTCATGGGAGGTGACCAAATGGCTTAATCAAGATACTACAATAACAGTGCTTCCAGCTAGGTGCGTCCACCTCACTGGAACCCATATCGTAGCTCTTGGAAGAAGTTCCAACCATCATATCTGCCTGAGATTCAGATCTGGTTGGTAACAGGATATTTCAGACAACATGTCTAGAAAAGAAAGTTTGCAACACAAATCGACGAAATGACGTTGCGATATTCTCGGGAGATGGACTATGGTAGTAAGATCCAAAACATGAGCACGTTCCGCTACAAACATGTGAACACGCTGTCCTAGACAAGCATCACCACATGGCAGTCTTACAATGAAACACTACCAAGTTCTGGTTGGGAACCATCAACGAGGATACTGAAGTCCTTGCATAAGGCATGCTCTTAAGAAGGAACTTCTTCTCCTTGAACAAATCAATCAGTGGCTTGGTGTGCTAGGGAATGCGAATGGAGTGGAGGTAATTAATCTACCAAACCATAGAATACCTCGCATGAATGCATGGCGGACTTGGGATGATTCCAAAGAAAGCAAAACAAACCTTTCTCAAATTCATGGCGGCAACTTACACCTAAAGCACATGAATTCGAGGAAGTCACTTCTTCCATCCAAGCATAAGCTTGATGAACGGAACACGAAGGCATTGTTTACAAAGTTTCCAACACTAGGTTGATGTTCAACATGAATCATGGGGAGACAAATGTCTGCGATGGGCTCAATGGCAACTTATCGAATTTCCATATCACGGGACTTCCACCATCATGTGAACACGGTGATAGCATTGATCGACCCAAAAGATATAATGGTGTATGCTCGAGGGATCAACCACGAGTAAGACAACATTACGAACATCGTTGGTTCTGATTTGACTTGACAATAGCCCATACTCAAGTCAAAGTTCTGACAAGGCAATAGATCCAACAACTGATCACGGGGACCAATCAATGGAGATATCATCTTTCTTCAACACACACACGCACAGAAGATATCCCTTAGAGATGAACTAAGTTAAACAAAGCTTTATCTTCCAACTCTCCAAGTTGTTGTTTAGCTTAACCAACTAGCTCAGGGTATCCGGCACAGATTCTTGGAGAAAGGGTGGTTTAGAGGAAAACCAATATGATCATGAACTCAAAATAGCGGTCAGGTGACAACCTGGTAACACTTCCGAGAAGATTTTCGGAACATCACGAACCACCGATATGTCTCTAAGCTCGAGAACAATCTTGCTTTTCAAAGCAAGACGACATGATCAGAAGAGTGAGGGATTGACACAGTCCTAACTCATTGATCGAAGAGTGCACCGGAAATAAGGACTAGGTAGCACAGTCTATCTTAGAATGATGATTCAATGACCAACACGCTAAGAACGAAATTATTGTCCTTTAACTACCAAGCAACAAGGTTGCTAGGAGTATTGATTTCACACATCATGGTTCACTTGTCGGCATTCCGGTTACAATAACATGGAAACCAAGGAATGAACAATGATGGCAAGAAGTTTTACTGCGTCAAGAATTCATAAGAGGTGGTGCAATTCTTATGACACTCTTGGCATAAAGATGGTAACACTCCAAGGTACAGCAGAGCAAAAGCTGGTTTGGGATTTTGATCCGCGGAATACAACTGCTTTGACCCAATCCTAGAAACGGATGAGGTGCTAGAGTTTGTTTCTCCTAGTCATTCCGGAATAGAATGGCTTGACGTACCACAAGAGTAGTAGGCATCAATTAACGGATGCACGCATGCTCTTGACTATCAATTGATAGACGAGGGTCGGAAAACAACTAAAATGGGACAACTTAAAAGAACATATGATTTTTCTGAGTTGTGGATGCATAGATTAGTATGTCGAGCGAAGCTCAACATTTCTTCCGGATAACCCATGCAGAAAGGTAGAACTAGCAGAATCACAATTATGAATAGAGAACTCCTCAAGAGTACTCTGATTGTGGTATTTTGGTTCAAAGAATTTCTGCCTTAATGGTTCATGGTTTTTGGAAAAAGGAAATACCACGGACCTCGAGGACTATCGCAAAGTTACTAATATCCTAAAGGAACTAGCAAACACTATCAACATGAGGTAAGTAGGGTGAATCTCGGGTTCAAGAACCCAGGAATAGAATACCTACTACTAAATGGCATCACGGGATGCTTTCGAGAATGATGGCCAAAATCATCACATCGGGAACACAAAACATGGCTAGATTACTAGGTGACTCCCTAAAACACCTAGGGTCATAATAATAGCTCCAACATATATGTCAAGGCAATAAATTACCTCAACGCACCGGTTAGTGTGCTTATTCTGACCATAACGGACATTGGGAATGGAAAGAAAGGATTTGCAAATGCATCAGACTATTTAGAGACCTGGGATGACTCGGACAGCATAACGGCTGTAAATGCTCAGGAAAAGATTTGAGACATTCACAAGAATTTTCATAGTCACTTATCAACATCATAACAAGGTTCTGGTTCAATTGACAACACACAGGAGTAGTAGAAACTGAACTGGGGCTTGAATTCATCAATCCTATAAGTCTACGGATTAGTAACACGTCATCCTGATAGATAGATGAGAAGGCCTAGTTCTTAATCCCCGTAGAAGAGAAGAGGATAACTCAGATCATAAGGCCATAGGGTAAAGGAGTAAAAAGAGACTTACGTTCCCTTCCACAATCAATTCCCTTATATAACTAAAGCATTTCTAGACTCAACTTCGACCAGTTTGGCTTGGTAATCCTACAGGCAGTCAGGCTCTGATACCAAAGTTCTCAGGACCCCGATTCTAAGTCACACCGATCTAGCCTGTAACACCTCATATCACTTTGCGGCCTCACGCACGGTATTCCCACGGGTGTCGCCTTACCATGGCCCGGGATCGTTTGCGCCTTTTAGCTCATGTATATGATAGTGTTGCTAGCATCCATATGACAGAGAACCCGGGCCGACATGACTAGTCGTGAACCCAAAGTGGCACTAACTTACGGGGACAGGCATACATGAATCAACATCGAGCATGTCGGTCAGCAGCGTGTGAATCCGGGCTGTAGCACTGGGCTAACAGGACTCCGGGAACCCGGGCTGTAGCAGGCTAGGCAGGACTCCGGATGTCACCGCGAGACATTTCCCGAAGGATGTACACATGAACGAAGTGAATCACATGCCAGCCAGTCGGTGTTCCGAGCGATAGTCTGGGCTAGCAGGACTCCGTGAACTGGGTTAGAAGCGGACTACTATGGCTCATGGAAGCACAAGACTACATTTCCCCATAAGAGAGGCTACCAAGGATAAACAACTAGGTTGTCGGATCCCACACATACCAAGCATTTCAATCATACACACAATATGCTCAATATGTGTAAATACAACATGGCAGCACAGCATAACTCTACGACTCAAGTATTTATTCATTAGGCTCCGAGGAGCGAGATATTACAAACATGGGTCTCATGACCCAACATACAGAGCATACAAGCAACAAGCACATGCGGAAGCTTAACATGTCTGAGTACAGACATCTACAAATGAAAAAGGCTGAGAAGCCTGACTATCTACCAGATCTTGCCGAGGCCGCAAGATCGTAGCTGAGGTACAAGCTAAACGTCAAAGTCCACGCGGAATTACTAGCGAGACTGAAGTCTCTCTGCAAAACATAAATTAAGCAAACGTGAGTACAAATGTACCCAGAAGACTTACATCAGAACTAACTACATATGCATCGGTATCAACAAAAGGGGGTGGTGGAGTTTAACTGCAGCAAGCCAGCTTTGACTCGGTGGCTATCCTAAACTACGACTGCAAGTAACTCTTTTGAGGTGGCGCACACGAGTCCACATATTCACCATATCAATACACCACTATGGATCCGCCTCCGCCTTCCCTCGAGAACGCCATCCATAGCACTCACGCTATCTTGCGCATTTTAGAGTATCCACTTTCACTTGTCTATGAACTGCACAGCAACCCGAAGTCCTTTACCGTGGACACGACTATTCAATAGATCATATTAACCTGCAGGGTGTACTTCTTCACACGCTCTCACCACTTACCGCCATGTACACCTCGTGTATCTCGGCAACCTTCAAGCGAAGCTTTGGCGAGGGAGTCGGCCACGACCGACTAACCACACAAGTCTCTAGTCAAGGTTTATCGCCTATTCGGTTCCATCCGCAAGGAGATCCGACCGGGTGTCGCCACGGCCCCAAACGATGTGAGCAGGGTTCCCAAGCCCACCTCGACGGTGGTTCTACGCTTGGTACACCGTGCCACGGTGCCTAGTCTGTCCCAAGCCCACCTGCATCGGGTGCCACTTGGTAGACTACTAACACTACCTACAAACACCGAAACTAGTTGCAACTCCCGGACAGAGATCAGGTTGATTAATAAGTCGAGAGGGCACTTAAGCATTCCAATGCGTGGTAGTAACTGCTCATGGATCACAAACACGTAACTCAGTTCCTAAGGACGGTTTCAATGAGACAACCCACCATGTACTCCTACATGGCCTCTCACCGCTACCTTTACCAAATCGTGTTCACACACTTAGCTCACACAGTAGGACATGTTCACACACCTCCAATTCATCCCGATGAATCGGACCGACTCAAATCTAACCAAGAGCAGGCATGACAAACAAGCATGAATGAGTAGGCACATCAGGGCTCAAACAACTCCTACTCATGCTAGTGGGTTTTATCTATTTACCGTGGCAATGACAGGTCATGCAGAGGAAAGAGGTTCAACTACCGCAGCATGTAACAGTTGAATCGTTGTTATCCTAATGCAGTAAAAGAGAGCAGGAGTGAGAGAGTGGGTTTTGCTTGCCTGGCACTTCTGAAGATAATATAGCTCTTCATCGGTGTCATCGAACTCATCGTCGGAACCTCGTCTACTGAGAGGGGACAAATACCGGCAAACAAGGAAGAACACAATCAATGCAATGCAACAATATGATGCATGATCATGACATGGAAATATGCTGTGTTTTGAGCTAATGCAACTAGCAACATGTTAAATGGAGTTGGTTTGAACCCTAGGTTCAAATTCAAACTTCATATGTGAAATTCAAATGCCATTTAATTGATTTGACCTGATCAGCAGGTATAAGTTGTTTAAACATGCATGAAAATGGTACAGATGGAAAGATTGGATTTTTCTAATCATTTTTCATATACAATTTATTTCATTTGGAGTTACAGTTGAATTTCTTTGATTTTTAGAAGTTTATACTATTTTCTGGAATTTCCTGAATATTTAGAAAATAAACTAAATTCCAGAAAAGGAATATTGCGTCAGCATGGCGTCATCTTGACCTTAGCAGAGTCAACAGGCTGCCCAGGTCAAACGACGACTGGGTCCACCGTCGATGACCAGCGTTGTTTGTGTCATTGACAGGTGGGGTCGGGTCAACAGGTGACGTGGCCAAGTCAAATTGACCCGTGGGACCAGCGGGGTTAATTTAATCTAAACAAAAACTAAACCAGGGTTAGTTAGGCAGTGGGGCCCATATGTCAGTGGGTGTTGGTTCAATTAGTGGCGTCATTAGCTGCTAATGACGCTGCCACGTCAGACATGCCGGTGCTTAGCCGCCGGCGACCAAAACCGCGGCGGAGGTCTTCGGAAAACGCCGCTCGGCGACCAAACGACGCGCGGGCAGACGCGTTTGGTAGCTGGATCGGACCCGCGTCCAGTGGAGCAGGTGGGGTTGGCTGGGGTGGCCTACAGCAAGCAGCGGCGACGACAAGGCGGCGGCGGGGAGCTCGGAGGTGTCTTGGCGCGGGCTACGGAGCACGGCGTGAGGAGCAGTGCGTGCGTTCGGATCTGGGAGCACGGTGGCGGCGTGTGCTCTTGGGCGGCGGAGGAGCTCAGAGCACGAGCTTGCTGGCCATGGTGATGGCGGAGCTCAATTTCGCAGGGCGGGCTATGAGACAAGAACGGAGGGTGAGCAAGGGGGAGGAGCAGGAGCTCACAGCTGGTTCGAGGGGTGGCCAAGAAGCCCGGGCGCTCGGCGGCGGCGAATCGTCGCGACAATGACCGTCGGTCTGAGGGTCGAAACGCGTCTATGGCGACGTCCTGGCCTCCGCCAAGCGTGGCTCGGCGGAGGCGTGAGGAGTACATCGAGGTCGTGGTCATGAAGAGGAGGCGAGGGGTGGCTGTGGCCGTGGTGGTTCAGTAGGCGTCCATGGCCGCGTCGGCCATCGCGGGAGAGAGTGAGGGAGAGGAGGGGAAACGCGGGGAGGAGTGGCAGGGGTCCGGGGGGTGCGTGGCGCTCACAGGCGCGTCGGGGCAGCGGTGGGAAGCAGGAGGTGGCCCGACGCGTGGCAACAATGACGAGCACGCCCGCCTTTCCCGGGCGCGAGTGCAGGGTGATCTGGCGCTGGCGGTCGGCTGGCTGGGTGACCTGATGCAGGCCAGCGATGGCCGAGTAAGCTTCCTCTCTCTCTCTCTCTCTCTCTCTCTCTCTCTTAATTTAGTTCTGTTTTCTATTTTTGCTATTATGTTTTGATTTATTTCAAAGACTGACCATTTTCAAAATTCATGAAAATAATTGTGTGAACTAAATGGACTTATCCAAAGCTACACAACAATTTCCAGAATTATTGAACATATATTTATGATATAATAAATATAGATCCAATTCAAATATTTATTGGATTAATTCAAAGGCCCAAAATAATTGTTCTGAGATTCTAGAAATATTGGTTTGAATTTTATCCCTTGCCAATATTTCCAGATTAACGGAACATTTTCTTGGACTCATTTGATGAGATTTAAATCTTGGTTATTTTAGAGGTCTTCCGAGGCTTTTGAAAATTCCTCAATTCAAATTTCATTTGAATTTAAACATGATTCTCACATGAAGGGCTAGCCTAGTGCATACAAGAACTAGGGATGTGACACGAGGTGGCCTTGCCCCCCTAGCCCCAAATCCAAATTGGACAAGGGAAGGGATGGCGCCCCCCCTCTCCTTCCTCTCCACCTCCTCATTCCCCCTTCTCCTACTCCTACTAGGAAAGGAGGAGTCCTACTCCCGGTGGGAGTAGGACTCCCCCCTTCACGCGCCCTCCTCCTTGGCCGGCCGCCTCCCCCTTGCTCCTTTATATACGGGGGCAGGGGCACCCTAGAACACACAAGTTGATCATTGATCTCTCCCAACCGTGTCGTGCCCCCTCCACCATAATCCACCTCGGTCATATCGTAGCGGTGCTTAGGCGAAGCCCTGCGTTGGTAGCTTCATCAACATCGTCAACACGCCGTCGTGTTGAGGAAACTCTCCTTCGAGCTCTACTGGATCGTGATGTCGCGGGACATCATCGAGTTGAACGTGTGCTGAACGCGGAGGTGTCGTACATTCGGTACTGAGGATCGGTCGATCGTGAAGACGTACGACTACATCAACCGCGTATTTATAACACTTCCGATTAACGGTCTACGAGGGTACGTGGATGAAAGGATCGAGAAGAGGTGTCTAGAGGGGGGGGGGGTGATTAGACACTAAGTACCAAAAGTTGCAGTTTTTAAATTCTTTATGTTAAAGTGGATTTTTGGCACAAGTTTAACAATCACAATACATAACAAGCAAGCATGCAAAGTGTATATGAGTAACGGAAAGTAAAGCATGCAACTTGCAATAATGTAAAGGGAAGGGTTTGGAGGATTCAAACGCAATTGGAGACACGGATGTTTTTGTCGTGGTTCCGATAGGTGGTGCTATCGTACATCCACGTTGATGGAGACTTCAACCCACGAAGGGTAATGGTTGCGCGAGTCCACGGAGGGCTCCACCCACGAAGGGTCCACAAAGAAGCAACGTTGTCTATCCCACCATGGCCGTCGCCCACGAAGGACTTGCCTCACTAGCGGTAGATCTTCACGAAGTAGGCGATATCCTTGCCCTTACAAACTCCTTGGTTCAACTCCACAATCTTGTCGGAGGCTCCCAAGTGACACCTAGCCAATCTAGGAGACACCACTCTCCAAGAAGTAACAAATGGTGTGTTGATGATGAACTCCTTGATCTTGTGCTTCAAATGATAGTCTCCCCAACACTCAACCCTCTCTCACAGTATTTGGATTTGGTAGAAAGAAGATTTGAGTGGAAAGCAACTTGGGGAAGGCTAGGGATCAAGATTCATATGGTAGGAATGGAATATCTTGGCCTCAACACAAGGGTAGGTGGTTCTCTCTAAAATCCCTTAAAAAAAATTTAAAATTAAAAAAAATTTGGGAAAACAAATCCAAATTCCAAAAATTTTTAAAATTATGGTGAAGAAAACATTTGAGAAAACCAAACTTACCCGCCCAAAAACCCACTGGGAAAAAAAAATTTCGGGAAAAAACAGTTAAAAAAAAAGTTTAAAAAACCCGAAAAACCGTTTTCCCGGGAAACAAAGGGGGGTTAATAAACAACCAGCCCCACAACATTAACGGGGTTAAAAGGACCCAAACAAATTTAAATTTTTCCTAAACACTAAAACCAAAAGGGGGAACATTTTCAACCAAAATACCAAGGATAAGGCATTTTAAAAAATTTCCAACAAATAAAGGGTTTCCCTTTTAAAAAACAAAATTTTGGGAAAAAAACCTTTTCCAACCAAATTTTTTATTCCATCGGAAAGGGATGTTTCCCGGGAAAAAAAAAAAAATTATGCCTTAAATAGCACAAATAAATTAAAGTTTTACCCCAAATTTAAAAACCCAAAATTTTTAAAACAACCAAATGAAGGGAAATTTAAAAATTTTTAAAAACAAAAGGGTTTAAATTTAATTTTAAAAAACCCAAAACGAAATTTTCTTAAAAAAATTTAAAGGGGTTTCATTTTCCTAAATCCAAACCGGAAAACTTGAAATTTTACAAACCAAAGATTATGGGTTTGTGAAAATCCCCAAAAAAAACATGAAAAAAGGGTGGGGTTTTGAGTTCCCAAAATCCAAAAAGGTTTTACCCACAAAGGGAACCCAAAAAACCGTAAGGAAACCCTTAATAAAAACAATTCCTTAAAAAAACCCATTTAAGAAAATTGGTAAATTTTTAAAAAAGGTAAAATTTAAAACCCTCCAATTTGGGGAAATTTAAAAATTTTGGGGAAAAGATTTGGGAAAATTTTAAAAAGGAAAACCTTTCCGCTAAAAAAGGGTTTAAAAATTCCAGAAAGGAAAATTTTTGTTTTCCCCAAAGAACCCTTGGGAAAAAAATTCCCGTTTTAAAAGGCCCCAAAAGGGGGAAAAAATAAAAGGGGAAACAAAACCCTATATTTTTCCAAATTTAAAGAAATTAAGCTTTAGCCCCATCCAAAAGGTTTAAACCCAACACTAAGAACCCAAAAATAGTTTTTTAAAAAGGGAACAAGGTTTGGAAATTTACACTCAAAACATTTATTCCAAAACAAAAAAAAGGGTAAAAATTTGGGGAAAAAAAATAAAAAATTCAAATTTGGGAAAAGGGAAATAAAGGGCCAAGGTAAAAAAAACCCAAACTTTTCCCAAAAATTCCAAAATAAATTTACCTCCGAAACCCTGGGTTTAAAAGGCCGATTAAAAAGAATTTGGAAACCTAAGGGGGGGGTTTAACCGGGGAAAGATGTTTTCCAAAATTGAATTTTTAAAAAAAAAAAACCAAAAGGGAAACACAAAAAACTGAATTTTTCCCCAAATTTAAATGGGTTAGTTGTAAAAAGGGAAACCCCGGTTTTCCCTGGGGAAAGGGTGATCAGAACCCAATGGGAAAGGAGATCCCCCAATCAAATTTTAAAATTTTCCCAAAAATTTTCCAAAGGGGCTTTAAAAAAAAGGAAACCAAACCGCCTTTCAAAAACCCCATTTCATTTAAAAAAACCCTACCAAAAGTAATCTTGGGAAGGGCCCAAAAGGGAAAACCCCACTACTAGGGAACAAAGGGGCCCTTTGGGAAGCCAAAACATCCTCGAAACCAAAAAAGGGGGCTGATACCCCGGGTGGAAACCCCATTTAAAATTTCAAAAAGCAAGGGGAAAAATCCAACCGCCCCGGTTTAAAATTGCCAAACACTCGAATAATAATTTGCATGGACAAAATTTTAAAAAACTCCGGAAAAAGACCCAAAAATTTTAAAGCTAAAAATTTAACCAATTCCCAAAGGTTCCCCCCTTTAAAACAAAAACCCAAATTTCAAAAACCTTTTGAAAGGGTTTCCCGTTCCAAACCCCCAAAATAGACTTTCACTTGTCTATGAACTGCATAGCAACCCCAAGTCCTTTACCGCGGACACGACTATTCAATAGATCATATTAACCCCGCAGGGTGTACTTTTCACACACGCCTCACCACTTACCGCCATGTACACCTCGTATCTCGCAACCTTCAAGCGTAAGCTCGGCGAGGAGTCGGCCACGACCGACTAACCACACAAGTCTCTAGTCAAGGTTTATCGCCTATTCGGTTCCATCCGCAAGGAGATCCGACCGGTGTCGCCACGGCCCCAAACGATGTGAGCAGGGTTCCCAAGCCCACCTCGACGGTGGTTCTACGCTGGTACACCGTACCACGGTGCCTAGTCTGTCCTAAGCCCACCTGCATCGGGTGCCACTTGGTAGACTACTAACACTACCTACAAACACCGTAAACTAGTTGCAACTCCCGGACGAGATCAGTTGATTAATAAGTCGAGAGGGCACTTAAGCATTCCAATGCGTGGTAGTAACTGCTCATGGATCACAAACACGTAACTCAGTTCCCGAGGACGGTTTCAATGAGACAACCCACCATGTACTCCTACATGGCCTCTCACCGCTACCTTTACCAAATCGTGTTCACACACTTAGCTCACACACAAGAGGGACATGTTCACACACCTCCAATTCATCCCCGGCGAATCGACCGACTCAAATCTAACCAAGAGCAGTGCATGACAAACAAGCATGAATGAGTAGGCACATCAGGGCTCAAACAACTCCTACTCATGCTAGTGGGTTTTATCTATTTACCGTGGCAATGACAGTCATGCAGAGGAAAGAGGTTCAACTACCGCAGCATGTAACAGCTTGAATCGTTGTTATCCTAATGCAAAGAAAAGAGAGCAGGAGGAGAGAGTGGGTTTTGCTTGCCTGGCACTTCTGAAGATGATATAACTCTTCATCGGTGTCATCGAACACATCGTCCGTACACGTCTTACTGAGAGGGGACAAATACCGGCAAACAAGGAAGAACACAATCAATGCAATGCAACAATATGATGCATGATCATGACATGGAAATATGCTGTGTTTTGAGCTAATGCAACTAGCAACATGTTAAATGGAGTTGGTTTGAAGCCTAGGTTCAAATTCAAACTTCATATGTGAAGTTCAAATGCCATTTAATTGATTTGACCTGATCAGAAGGTATAAGTTGTTTAAACATGCATGAAAATGGTATGATGGAAAGATTGGATTTTTCTAATCATTTTTCATATACAATTTATTTCATTTGGAGTTACATGAATTTCTTTGATTTTAGAAGTTTATACTATTTTCTCGAATTTCCTAATATTTAGAAAATAAACTAAATTCCGTAAAGGAATATTATGTCAAGATGGCGCCATGCTCGACCTTAGCAGAGTCAACAGCTGCCCCAGTCAAACCTCGACCAGTGGGTCCACCGGTCGCTGACCCAGCCGTTGTTTGTGTCATTGACAGTGGGTCGGGTCAACAGTGACGGGCTAAGTCAAATTGACCCGTGGGACCAGCCGGTTAATTTAATCTAAACAAAAACTAAACCAGGGTTAGTTAGGCGTGGGGCCCATATGTCGCTGGGTGTTGGTTCAATTAGTGGCGCTATTAGCGCTAATGACGCTGCCACGCCGACATGCCGGTGCTTAGCCGCCGCCACCAAAACCGCGGCGAGGTCTTTAAAACGCCGCCGACCAAACGACGCTACAAGCGCACGCGCTTGGTAGCCGGATCGACCCGCCCAAAGGAGCAGGTGGGGTTGGCTGGGTGGCTCACAAAGAACGACGATTTACGTGGCAGGCGCGCGGCCGAGCTCGGAGGTGTGCGGGCGCTGGCTACGGAGCACGGCGTGAGGAGCCGGGCAAGGCGTGCTCGATCCCGGGAGCACGGTGAGCAAAGCGGTGCTATCGGGCGAAGCGGAGGAGCCAGAGCACGAGGTTTGCTGGCCATGGTGATGGCCGAGCTCACTTCGCAGGGCGGCGCGCAATGACAAGAACGGAGGGGTGAGCAAGGGGAGGAGCAGAGCTCACAGCTGGTTCGAGGGGTGGCCAAGAAGCCTGGGACGCCCGGGCGGCGAATCGTGGCGACAGCGCCGCCGGTGCAGAGGTCGAAACGACGCCTATGGCGACAAGCCTGGCCTCCGCCAAGCGTGGCTCGACGGAGAGGCGAGAGAGTACATCGAGGTCGTGGGTCATGAAGAGGAGGCGAGGGGTGGCTGTGGCTGGTGGTTCAGTGGCGGCGCGCCCATGGTCAAGGCTGGCTTATCGGGAGAGAGTGAGGGAGAGGAGGGAAACGGGGAGGAGTGGCAGGGGTCCGGGGTGCGTGGCGCCACAAAGCGCTGGGCAGCGTGGAAGCAGGAGGTGGCCTGACGCGTGGCTGCTGCTGACGACGCACGCGCTACGCGCCTTCCGGGCGCGAGGTACGGGGTGATCAAGGCGCACCAATGGCTGGTTTAAGATAAAGGCCGTGCCAGCAAGGGCCTGTAAGCTCTCTCTCTCTCTCTCTCTTAATTTAGTTCTGTTTTTCTATTTTGCTATTATGTTTTGATTTATTTCAAAGACTGCACTATTTTCAAAATTATGAAAATAATTGTGTGAACTAAATGGACTTATCCAAAGCTACACAACAATTTCCAGAATTATTGAACATATATTTATGATATAATAAATATAGATCCAATTCAAATATTTATTGATTAATTCAAAGGCCCAAAATAATTGTTCCTGAGATTCTAGAAATATTGGTTTGAATTTTATCCCTGCCAATATTTCCAGAGATTAACGGAACATTTTCTTGGACTCATTTGATGAGATTTAAATCTTGGTTATTTTTAGAGGTCTTCTGAGGCTTTTGAAAATTCCTCAATTCAAATTTCATTTGAATTTAAACATGATTCTCACATGAAGGGCTAGCCTAGTGCATACAAGAACTAGGGATGTGACACAGAGGTGGCGCTGCTCCCCTAGCCCCAAATTCAAATTGGACAAGGGAAGGATGGCTCTCTCCTTCCTCTCCACCTCCTCATTCCCTTCTCCTACTCCTACTAGGAAAGGAGGAGTCCTACTCCTGGAGTAGGACTCTTCACGCCTCCTCCTTGGCCGCCGCCTCCCCCTTGCTCCTTTATATACGGGGCAGGGGGCACCCTAGAACACACAAGTTGATCATTGATCTCCCAACTGCAAGCGGTGCCCCTCCACCATAATCCACCTCGGTCATATCAGAAGCGTGCTTAGGCGAAGCCCCGCGCTGGTAGCTTCATCAACATCGCCAACACGCCGTTGTTGAGGAAACTCTCCTTCGAGTTTCATCGATCGTGATGTCGCGACATCATCGAGTTGAACGTGTGCTGAACGCGAGGTGTCGCATATTCGCAATCGAGGATCGGTCGATCGTGAAGACGCATTTACTACATCAACCGCAGATTATAACACTTCCGATTAACGGCCCACGAGGGTACGGGATGAAAGGATCGAGAAGAGGTGTCTAGAGGGGGGTGATTAGACACTAAGTACCAAAAGTTGCGCTTTAAATTCTTTATGTTAAAGTGGATTTTGGCACAAGTTTAACAATCACAATACATAACAAGCAAGCATGCAAAGTGTATATGAGTAACGGAAAGTAAAGCATGCAACTTGCAATAATGTAAAGGGAAGGGTTTGGAGGATTCAAACGCAATTGGAGACACGGATGTTTTTGTCGTGGTTCCGATAGGTGGTGCTATCGTACATCCACGTTGATGGAGACTTCAACCCACGAAGGGTAATGGTTGCGCGAGTCCACGGAGGGCTCCACCCACGAAGGGTCCACAAAGAAGCAACGTTGTCTATCCCACCATGGCCGCCGCCACTAAGGACTTGCCTCACTAGCGGTAGATCTTCACGAAGTAGGCGATATCCTTGCCCTTACAAACTCCTTGGTTCAACTCCACAATCTTGTCTGAGGCTCCCAAGTGACACCTAGCCAATCTAGGAGACACCACTCTCCAAGAAGTAACAAATGGTGTGTTGATGATGAACTCCTTGATCTTGTGCTTCAAATGATAGTCTCCCAACACTCAACCCTCTCTCACAGATTTGGATTTGGTAGAAAGAAGATTTGAGTGGAAAGCAACTTGGGGAAGGCTAGGGATCAAGATTCATATGGTAGGAATGGAATATCTTGGCCTCAACACAAGGGTAGGTGGTTCTCTCTCGTAAAATGTGTATTGGAAGTGTAGGTTCGTTCGATGGCTCTCTCCATGAATGAAGAGTGGTGGAGGGTATATATAGCCTCCACACAAAATCTAACTGCTACACACAACTTGCCAAACTTGGTAGGACCGAATTGAGAAACTCGGTCGGACCGATTCAGCAAATCTAGTGACCGTTAGGATTTTCAAGGACCGACATGCAACTCGGTAGGACCGATATGGTTAGGGTTAGGGCATAACGTAATATCGGTGAGACCGACATACAAACTCGGTGAGACCGATTTTGGTAATAAGCTAACCAGAGTTGGTCCGCAAACTCGGTAGGCCGACATACAAACTCGGTGAGACCGGTTTTGTAATAAGCTAACCAGAGAGTTTGCATTGTAATCTCGGTAGTACCGACATACTCAAACTCGTGAGACCGATTTTGGTAATGGACATACACAGAGATTATAACCCATCTCGTGAGACTAAGATCCCTATCGGTGAGACCGATTTGCCTAGGGTTTGTGGTAGTGGCTATGACATCCGAACTCGGTGGCACCGGATGGAAAGAATCGGTAGGGCCGAGTTTGCCTTTTGGTTTAGGTCATATGTGGATGTGAGAAAGTAGTTGAGGGCTTTGGAGCATATCACTAAGCACTTTGAGCAAGTAAGCCATTAAGCAACACCTCATCCCTCTTGATAGTATTGGCTTTTCCTATAGACTCAATGTGATCTTGGATCACTAAAATATAAAATGTAGAGTCTTGTTCTTGAAGCTTGAGCCAATCCTTTGTCCTTAGCATCTTGAAGGGGTTCCACATCCTTTAGTCCATGCCACTTCATTGTTGAACTTATCTGAAACATACTAGGTAAAAGTGTTAGTCCAACAAGAGATATGTTGACATTAATTACCAAATACATCAAAGCTTTAGATAAGGATATAGAGAATAGCAAGTAAAGCTTTGGAAAGACATGTAACATGCATAGACTCCCCCTACTTGTATGCAATCATGTGAATATGGAATATAAGAACATGTGAATGCATAAACATGACAGAGTAAGCATGTGTTACATGTATCTTGGCTATATGCATCGAGCAAAAGATGTGAATGTGGAATGTACCTTCATGCTCATGAGTCCTTCTTGCAAACAATATGTACATCAGCAAGAATTCCTCATACACATGATTATGATGCATATACTTACCTTGTGGTCTTGAGTTGGCTAAGGATGGATGAACTCATGTAAACAAGGTTAGATAACACAGATACACCTACTAGCCGAGCAAACAAAAGAAACCACAAGAGTACCAAGACTGGATGACATGTAGAGAGTGAGTAGTGAGTACCACATTGGATATAGACATGTCCCCAAAGGTAAAGATATGCAATGAATTTAAGGATTTCCTTCCCTTAGATGTCTTGCTCTCTGAATCTAGCATGGGATACCGGGAGAAGATAGGGAAAATCAGAAAATCAAAATCAGCTCAAGAAAATAAACAGAGCTAATGCAAATAAGCACATATGAACATGTCTTTCCCCTCAAGAAGACATGTAGCATCTCTCCTCTTGAACACCAAGCATCTGGGATCCTTGAAGATTACTCTCTCCTTGAGTATTCTCTCCCCTAGAGATATGATTAAGCTTTGATGTGATCTCTCTCTCCCCCTTTGACATCAATTTCCAAGAAGGGTCTTCTGGAATTTGTCGCGAACGGGTTTGGTCCTTGAGTCACAGCAGAAAGCACTAAGGTAAATGTGTTGCTTGTAGAGGACAAGATTCATTGAGTGGAGCTGGATCAAAAGAATGCAGGAATAAGTGGCAAGCTGGTTTTTCTGTGGTGAAATCGGTGACATCGAGTTGTATGCTTCGGTTGCACCGAAATAATTCGGTTGGACCGAAAACAAGAGACCGGTGTGACCGAGTTCATCACAGAGAAAACACTTGTCACCTCAGCTCACTAGACAAGTAAGATCTCACAAGGATTTGCAAGGAATTAATGAAAGATTTGCAATGAATTGGATGCAGGAATGCGAACAAACAAAAAGAAAAGAAATCTAGATGAAGTTTTTTTGAAAGGGAAACAAATATGCATGGGACAAATGCAAGAACACGAAAGGAACACGAGAGAACTTCATCTAGAATTGGGCGGTGACAAAGTCACCTATGTTAGAGTATATTGAGATCACTTGATCATAAGTCATACTATTGTTTAAGCTCAAAATGGGGTTTCCATTTTCGTTAAAGCATCTTGATGTATTCACATCTTGTTGAGTTGCTTTGTCCCATGACTTGGAGTAAAGCTTCTAAGATGGAATAACATACCTTGGGTGGTGGTGGTGATCGTGATCATGTAGTTGAACTTGTGTGGGTTGCTCAAGGTTGATGTAGCTCATCAAGAGTTGGGAGCACCACTTGAATTTGAGTTCATCTACCTACATGGGTTAGTTTTTGCAAGGAAGAGCACTTGTATATCCAAAATGACAATCATGAAGTTCAATAATAAAATTGTCAAAGGATATGTTTGAATGGTTCCATGCTTCCTTGTCTTCAACCACCGTTGTGTAGAGACTTGGTGATGTAGAGATTGCTCAAGATGTGAGTGAGTTGCAATCTCATAGATTTGGATTCATCCAAGTACCTACAAGGGTTAGATAACACGCAAGGTGCAAATATATCCAAGACATAAGATTGTCATCATAAGAGAAATATCAAGGATTAGTCATAGGCTCATGCCTTGCATGTATCAAATGGAGTTCCTACTCCAAGTTTGAAGCATCAATGATGTTCAATTCACCTCTTAACCTGCAAAACACTCTCTCATCAAGCGGTTTAGTGAATATATCCGCCAATTGCTTATCGGTGCTAACATGCTTAAGATTAATGTCCCTTTAGCAACATGATCTTGAATGAAATGATGACGAACTTCAATATGCTTAGTTCGAGAGTGTTGCACGGATTGTGAGCAATATTGATAGCACTTTCATTGTCACAAAGTAATGGAACATGTTTCACATATATCCTATAATCTTTAAGAGTTTGGGTCATCCAAAGTAATTGAGCACAACATGAACCAGCGGCAATGTATTCCGCTCAAGCGGTGGATAAGGATACCGAGTTTTGTTTCTTGGAAGACCAAGACACAAGAGATCTACCAAGAAATTGACAAGCACCAAGTGGACTTTCTATCAACCTTGTCACCGCATAGTCCGAGTCGAGTAGCCAACAAGATCGAAAGAACACCTCTTAGGATACCAAATGCCAAAATTTGGTGTATGGATTAAGTATCTCACTATCCTTTTCACGACCTTAAGATGACATTCTTTAGAGCAGCTTGATATCGTGGACACATGCACACACTTAGCATAATATCGGACGTGAAGCACATAGATATAACAATGAACCAATCATAGAGCGTAAACTTTTGATCAACCGTTCACCATCTTTGGTCAAATCAAGATGTCCACTAGTAGTCATGGGTGTAGTCATACCTTTGCATTCTTGCATATTGAACTTCTTGAATAAGTCCTTGGTGTACTTTGTTTGAGAGACAAAGGTACCTTCCTTAGTTTGCTTGATTTCCAAACCGAGAAAGAATTTGAGTTCACTCATCACAGACATCTCAAACTTCTCCGACATTAGCTTTCCAAACTTCTCACTAAAATGAGGGTTAGTCGAACCAAATATAATATCATCAACATAAATTTGGCACACAATAGTTCGCCATTAACCCTTTTTGTAAAAAGAGTAGAATCAATTTTACCAATTTCAAAGCCTTTTTCAATAAGGAACTTGGTCAAGCATTTATACCATGCTCTAGGAGCTTGTTTAAGACCATAAAGGGCTTTGTGAAGTTTGTAGACATGATCAGGTTTCTTAGGATTGACAAAGCCGGGAGGTTGCTTAACATAAACTTCCTCCTCAATTTCACCATTTAGAAAAGCACTTTCAATGTCCATTTGGTACAAGGTGATATCATGGTGATTAGCATAAGCAAGTAAGATGTGAATGGACTCAAGTCTAGCAACGGGAGCATATGTCTCACCATAGTCCATACCTTCGACTTGTGTGTAGCCTTGGGCGATTTAGAACTACTTTGTTGCGAACTACTTGTCCATCTTCATCTTGCTTGTTGCTAAACACCCATTTGGTAATCGATGATGTTGTGGTTGTTGTCGGGCTTCAACCAATGTCCATACTTGATTTCTTTCAAAGTTGTGTAGCTCTTCATGCATGGCATTTATCCAATCCGGATCTTCCAATGCTTCTTCAACCTTCATAGGTTCAATGCTAGAGATGAATGAATAATGTTCACAAAAGTTAGTGTCGGTGTCAAATTCTCCCGGTTTGATCTCGGTAGGGGGTCCCAATCTTCTTCTTTATTCTTCTTCTTCTTGCCTAGGCGGATGGTAACAGGAGACAAGGGACACGATGTTTTTACCTGTGTTCGGCCCTCTCGATGGAGGTAATACCCTACTCCCGCTTGATTAATATTGATGATATGGGTAGTACAAGAGTAGATCTACCACGAGATCGTAGAGGCTAAACCCTAGAAGCTAGCTTATGGTATGATTGTTGTTCGCCCCACGGACTAAAACCCTTTGGTTTATATAGACACCGGATAGGGTTAGGGTTACACAGAGTCGGTTACAATGGTAGGAGATCTACATATCCAGATCGCCAAGCTTGCCTTCCACGCCAAGGAAAGTCCCATCCGGACATGGGACGTAGTCTTCAATCTTGTATCTTCATAGTCTAGAGTCCGCCAAAGATGATAGTTCGCTATCCGGACACCCCCAGTCCAGACTCCCTTTAGTAGCCCCTCGAACCAGGCTTCAATGACGACGAGTCCGGGCGCCAAGATATTGTCTTCGCATTGCAAGGCGGGTTCCTCCTCCGGATACTTCATAGAAGGTTTTGAACACAAGGATAGTGTCCGCTCGCAAAACAAGTTCCACATACCACCGTGAGAGAGAATAATTTTGCACAGATCTGCCGACGATTCGCGGGCGTGACATCACACCATGGCCAAGATTTTATACTAATTGTTTTTTACTGCTCCACCTTAGCGCGCTTAGCGAGGCGGTTTCTTGGCACGCCTTATCAAAGCGGAGATCGTGCCCCTTATTCCGGGATTCCCATCAATACGGACGTGGTAACCCATCCGCGCCATTGATTACGGCGCTTGGGAGATAAGCGAAGTTTTACCAGTCATGGGGACGATAGCTTCATTCATTCATATAAGGGATAAGGATCCACCTTTTCACCCACGCCTTCTTCCTCCTTTGCTCATCCATTTACGCCAAGACTCGAGCTCCAGCGCCTAAGTCCGCACATCCCACCTCAACCTTCTCCAACTATGTCCGGAGCGGAGGCAGGTGGATGGCCTCCTCCGCTACGGAGGGGCACATCGAAAAGCTGCGGAGGCCGGATACTTGTCCAAGAACATCGCAAGACCGCTACCCGACGAGGGGCAGCTCATTCCAACCCCCTGTGCCCCATGAGAGGGTGGTGTTTTCACCCACTTCCTCCGCTGGACTAGGTTTTCCACTTAACCCATTTGTCCGGTGCTCATGTTCTACTACGGCCTGGATTTCCACGATCTGCCCCAAACTTTATCCTCAACATCTCGGCGCTTATCGTCAGGTGTGAGGCCTTCCTTCAGATCCAGCCCCACTTCGCTTATGGTCAAGATCTTCAATGTCAAGCCAAAGGTAGTGGGCCGCCGCCAAGCGGAGTGCGGAGGCGCCATGGTTGGCAAGATGGCCAAAGTCCTATGGCTCGAGGGCTCCTCCGTGGAGACCATAAAGGTGGCAATCCGGTGGTTCTACATCACCGAGCCGCGACTTTCAATGGGCGGCGGCCCCGAATTCCGATCTGGCTTCCCCACACGGCTCTCATCATGGAAAGAGATGGGCCTGACGTGGGGGGATTCGGACGAGCTGTCCGGACTCCAAACCTGCGTCCGAAACCTGGTGGACAAGAATCTCAGGCTTGTCAACGTAATCCAGGTGATGCTCATCCGCCGGATTCTCCCATGCGAACAACGGGCCTTCAAATTGTGGGAGTTCGACCCAGCACATCACTCAACTCTGCAAAGGCTCTTCGACACTACGTACGAAGATGCCTGGAAGGTGTTATTCAAGGGCGCCGAGGTTCTACATCCGCCATCAAGATCGCGATTCAGCTCGCAGCGCCAAGCCAGCGAGGTGTTATTTTACCCTTTATGGGACTCTTTTTCATAGTTTGACTCTATGCGGATCTAAAACTCCCTAACCTTTGACAGATGGCTGAAGACGTCCGGACAGATTAACTGTCTGCCCTTGCCGAAGACTCCAAATGACGCCTGATTGACAGGCTGCTGGCCCGATACCTCACGGGTGCCGAGAAGAAGGCCAAGAAGGAGGCCACGGAACTTGAAAGAGCTCCCGCGCCAAGTGTGTGTCGGACTCACCGCCCGACAACTCTGAGGCGGAATCCTCCTCTGAGGAAGAGGAGGAGGAAAAAGAAGCCTCTCCCCCAGCGGGGGGAGAGAAGAAAAGGAAGGCCGCCTAACCGGGAGGCCGAGGGTCCAAGAAGGGAAGGACCCTTCCTCCGCATTTCTCCACCAACGCCGACAACGACGAGGAGGAGGGCCAACAAGGCCAAGCTCGGCGAGATCGTAAGTGTCCGGATACCCATGGCTTTTTTCATTGCATAGTGTTCTCTAACGCCAACAATCATGCAGCCCGCCTAAGGACGAAGTTCGCCGCTTGCCGAAAGGGTCCTCGAATTCGCCGAAGTGGAGAGTACTTCACTCGCCGCCTCTCACCTCACGCCGCAGACGACGCCGAGGTGGGGCCCCGAGGGGCCTGGTCAAGAGGAGGTGGCGAGGAGGCGCCGCAAGGCAACCTCCCTGACTCCAGCGCGAGGGGAGCGAGACCCTCAGGGCTCTAAGTCCCACCTCGGCCGACTCCACACCGAACCTTCAGCGGTTCCAAAGTCCGCAAGCGGTCCCTTCAGAGGAAGGGTAAGACGCCGTGTCCTCCGCCCAATCGGAGGCACCAGAGAGCATCGAGGCGCTTAACAGCCCATCGAGGAGGAGCACCGCACTATTATGAGTGTGGTGATCCAGAAGTTCAGTCCGCCAAGAGCGGGCTGGCCAAGCCTGTACCAGCCTTCTAACAGCTTTGAGGTAAGTTTAGAATATGTAAAAATATTACCGTGATAGACAGAGTCCTCGATGCTTAGTTCGTGTTCGGAAAGAAAACCGGATTAAGGATCAAAAAGATATACGCAGGAGTCTAACATAATTATGTCAATATGGGAATGCAGGCTGCGCCATTAACCTCTCGCCAGACCGACCATGGAGGTCAATGCATTGAAGCAGCCTCGAGCGTCCGAGAACGAGCTCGGCCTTGCCAAGAAGCAGCTCGAGGACAAGGAAGGTAAGTAATACCTTATTAAAGAAATACCTTATAGAAAGGATTTGCTGCAAAAGATAACAGGAATAACATGGGTACCGCAGGGCCACGAGCGAGGTGGCGACCTCAAGGAGGCGGTGTCCGCGCCGAAACAAAGCGGCGTGGAGCGCACCGAGCGAGAGAAGGGGAGCCGCAGCGGCGGAGGTATGGCAAGAGCTCTGTGCTCGTGGAAAACACGAGGGTTTGGAGCGTGACTCAAGACCCGAGAGTCCGAGCTTGCCTCTGCTCTTGAGAGTGCCAAAGCCGCTAAGGCCGAGGCCCAAAGAGCCTCCAGAGATTGAGGCAATAAAGAAGATCAGCATGGTAAGGCATTCTTTATGCAGAGCAAGAATGTAAAAGTCAATTATCTAGTACTTACCCGAATCCGAGCTCTCCAGAGCATTCGCAGATCTGCCCCTGTAGTGTGTCCGATGCGCCGCTGCTCTACCGCGCCAAGGAGGGAGCTTGACGGAGAAGGTGTTCTGTCTCAAGATGTCGAGGCCGACCATCCGTGCCTTCGAGCGACCAGCTGAAGCAGCTGGTCGAGCTCACAAGGTCGCCAACAGGCCATGAAGGGCCTCATAGTTCGACTGTGGCTATTGGAAGCCATGCCCGGAGCTACTTCGTGTTAGTGCAGCAGATCGGTGGACGCTTGTCCATGGATTGAAGTCATCATGCGCCCGGCTCTGCATTGAAGGTGCCTGTTGGGCCCTTGCCCGTGCTAAAGTGCACCGGGCAAGCTGGATGCGAGAAGCTTGTGACGGACGGCCACCAAGGGCAAGGATCATCGCAAGTCCGAAATGTACTATGAGGGCGCCTCAAGGGTGCCCGCCAGATAGCGGATGAGTGCTCCAAAGATGTAATTTTGAATAGACTCGCATTTGTTATCCTCAGACGCTGAAAACTTGTTCATATGCGCTAAGCAACGCTTGTTAATTTAAAATATTACCTTCGGCGGCCGCTTATCAAATTTGAGAGATGGCAAGTCGTTGGTTTCAGCCCCATGCCACGAAAGTGTGGGTGTTCGGATAAATTTGAGCGCTCTTGTTCCCATTCTGGGTCCGTCGAGGAGGCGCCAACGAACGAACAAGGCAACCGGACTTATAGTGCTTGAACACTCACTTAGCCATAGAATTTATAATTTTAAATTTTGGCGAAGCCCTAGTATTCGAAGACCGAAGTTCGGGCGCTATCCACGCTTTGGCCGGACAATGCCGGTTCCTCGCCTAAGCGCATAAGTCTTTAGGGACCAAAAACCTCTTGAACAGCGATCGCCTCGCCCTATCATGACGGTCAGTTTTAGCTTTCCACCGAGGTGCTCAACCCAGCTCAACCGGGCACAATCGCAGTGGTTCTCCCAACGCTACCTTAGCCGATATAACGGAACGTAAGGTACCAAAACATGGGAGCCGCAAACCCAACTATTGACCCAAGACATGATTCGAGCCGATGCATATAATGCTATAAGTTCGGGTGCCGACTTGTGAAAGTGTTCGACTTATCACACCATACTTTTGGGGTACTTAAGCCCTCGGTGTATTGGCCGCACTAAAGTGTACGGTGCAACATGTCATGAAATGAACATATATATAGATAAAGAAAGGAGTGCAATAATAGGCAAAAGCTATGTATTGGTTATTAAAAGAAACTGCAAATAAAAGCAGGACGATACAAATTGTGCGATAAGCAAGGGATGGGACTATTTAACATGTCCTCTCCGTGGGTAAGCTGGGATGGTATGTAAAACAGGTATAATGCTCGTAGTAGAGACCACCGACACTTGACGAGCTTTCGCTTCCCGGCTGTTGCATCGTGAGTTCGGCAATTTAGTGCCGACAGGACTTCTAGCAAATGGAGTCCCGAAAGTAAGAAAAAGAAGAAAAGAAAAGAATGACACAATCGGAGCCCCGTGCGGTTGAGCCGATTCTGGCATGCCGTGGTCGCTCTCTCCCTTATGCCCATGGTATCTCCAGAGCGTAGTTATGTACACGTAGTACCGCTTCGCAGCTTCACGAGGGCTGGGGTTAGCCGGATTGCTACGCTGCTCGATCGTGCCAGCGGTCTTGTTGTAGGTTACCCGGCGCGCTTTGACGGTGTCCGGACGCTTAATAGCCGGACTCGAGAATTGCCGTGAGAGGCTGCTTTGCACCTCCGCCGCGAGGGTCGCTGTGGTGCTCCTCCGCTCGAGAGAGAGTTCGTGTTTCCATTGACCGTGATTACCTCGAGGGCCTCGCATCTTGAGCTTGAGGTATGTGTAGTGCGGCACCACATTGAACTTTGCAAATGCGGTTCGCCCAAGCAAAGGCGTGATAGCCGCCATGAACGGGACTATGTCAAGATTAACTCTTCACTTCGAAGTTATCCGGGATCCAAGACCACTTCGAGTGTAACTGAGCCTCGCATAATTGGCCTCTACACCTGGTATGACGCCTTTAAAGGTCGCCTTTGTGGGTTTAACTTGAGGGTCTATGCCCATTTTGCGACCGTATCCCGATAAAGCAGGTTCAGGCTGCTACCGCCATCCATCGACTCGTGAGGTGAAATCCATCAATAATTGGGTCAAGAACCAATGCGCGAAACCGCCATGACGAATGCTAGTGGGTGGTCCTTCGATCAAAGGTGATCGGGCAGAAGACCATGGGTTGAACTGGGCGATCGCTCCATCGCAGATACGCCCCTTAGTGCACGCTCGCCCCCTTTGGGTATGTGGGTTGCGATATCATGTTCACCGTCCGCACTTGTGTGGGAAAGCCCTTCGTCCTCTATTGTTCGGGCGGCCGGGCTCTTCTCGCCATCGCTATGCAGCCCTTGTCATTGAGTTCGCACTTAACTTGCTCGCTTGTTTGAACACCCAACAATCCCTCGTTGGTGTGGTTGGCTGGTTTTTCGGGTGCCATGTATCCGCACAAGCGATCGAGTATTCGGTCCAAGTTGACGGCCCCGGTATTTCTTTTGAATGGCTTTTTCCGCGACCGGTTTAGAGCTCTCAATCCGCATTGACCGCCGATCTTCAACATTATCGCCAAGCACGCGGTGCTTGTTCTTGTTGCGACGCGACCTGCCATTGCTGTCCTTGGTATCCGAACTACCGTGGTGTTTGGCCAAGTTGTTGCTTCGAGCTAGCCAGCTGTCCTCTCCGCGCAAAAGCGGTCATGAGTGTTGTGAGGGCTGCCATGGATTTCGCTTTTCCTGTCCTAGGTGCCGGGCAAGCCACTCGTCATGGATGTTATGTTTAAAGGTTGCAAGGGCCTCTCGATCCGGACAGTCAACGATTTGATTTTTCTTGGTTAGGAACCGTGTCCGTAATTGTCCGCCGATTCTTCCGGCCGCTGAATTATGTGGCTGAGGTCATCGGCTTCGGTGGTCGCACGATGTGCCCGGAAGTTGTCAAGGAATGCGGCTTCCAGTGTCCTCCCAACAACCAATTGATTATGCCGGCAAGCTGTTGAGCCAATGCCGAGCTGGTCCTTTAAGTTTGAGTGGGAGGTATTTGATGGCGTAGATCATCGCCGCAGCCATGTGGATATGGAGGAGGTAGTCCACGATCCAAACCGCGGGATCTGTTGTGCCATCGTGATGATTCGATGTTTACGGGTTTGAAACCTCGGGATTTGATGATCCATTACTTCATCCGTGAAGCATAGTGGGTGTGCGCGCTCAGATTGAGCTATATCACGACGCAGCTCAAACGAGCTTTGTTCATCAGTGTTCGCCCGACCGAATTGCTGTATCCGCGTGACGGTTATCGCCACGCGTCGTACGCCCACGCGATCCGTAGATCGATCTTGTTTGCCTTTGCCTTGTCCTCCAATATGTCTCGCAGGTCCGGCGCCGCTTCCGCGCCTTTGGTACTTTTCGAGCGACGCCGGAGTGCGGCTTGAATGGAGGGTCTAGAGGCCTCTCCGTCATGCGACCATGGGGTGGCCGGTCGGCCGATCATGCGCCGGTGATGTAGGTTTGGGTGCTGCTTCCTCTAATTGGGGTAGCAGCCGCGCTTGGGGTATCTCTTGAGGGACGCTCGAAGTTCATACTCTTCGCTGCAAGGACTTCACCCATTTGTCGCTAGCAAGTCTTGGTCAGCTCTAAGTTGCCGCCGCTTTTTCTTGAGGCTGCTTGCCGTGGCTATAAGCCCGCGCTTGAAACGCCTCCTGCTCGGCAGATCCTCAGCACGACAAATTCATCGTCTGCCGAGGCTTGCCTCATCTTCGGAGGGAGGTATATAATTATCGCCCTCCACCTCCCCGCCTCGCCACTCTATCATGAGGGCTGGCTTCTCCTCCTCCTATGTTGAATCCTGCCGAGGGGGTTGTCTTCGCACCGTCCGGGTGTTATTATCTCCGCGCCGGAATCACCATTTTTACTATGGCGGATTTAGAACGGCGCCACGACGCCGGCGCTTGGGTTGTTTATTGAGGGGTCATCCTCCGCCGCCTTCGCCGCTCCCATCTTTTGGGATGTCCACCATGTATATGTCGATGACGAGGTGGCCTTCCAGCGGCTCGTAGGCGCTGGGTCTTGGTCGCCTCTCGCATCGCCGCCCATACCGCCGATGTCTTCGGAGTCAAGTCGAGCATGTCGGTTAAATCATCGATGCTGGGCTACAAAGTGGTGGTGGTGGGCGTTGAATTTCTTCGTCGTCCGCATCCCAACCTTCCCGACCGTAGTCCGCCGGGCTCTCCGATAAAGAGAGATACTTTAGTAAATTCAAGATGTCGCCAAAGGGCGAAGCGCTGAAAGATGTCCGCGCAAGAACTCCATGATCGCCGCCTAATCGGATTCGATTGGCAGAGCGCGAGGGTTCGGAGTCCGGAGAGGAGTCCGCACCTTGAGTCACGGTCTCGCAGCGACAGGATGGAGTTCGCTCAATCACCGCTGAGATTGTAGCCCCAAGGCGGTGTCCAACCACTCGCCCTCGATCGGGGAGTCGGCTCCGAGCTAAGGGTCGGAGCGACGCTGGTGCGCCTCCGTGACACTGCTCGCGGCAGAGCCAGATTGTGCCCATCGAGACAAGGCGGGCGACTTGGTTGTGGCTCAACTGGTCAAGATCAAGTCTCCGCGGATGTCGCCCGTAGTTCAAACTCCCAAATCTGACTCGATGGCCAGGGGCGAAGCTTAATCTGCTCCAGATGGCTAAGTGAATTGGCCGCAAAGGCAAAGCCGCCGAATACGTAAGATCTGTCCGGGAGAAAAGTCTCACCGGACCGCCGTTATTGATGATCAAGGAGCCATCGGGCCTATAGGTGACGCACACGAGGAACTCTCAATGAAAGCACCAATGTCGTGTCAAACCGCGGATCTCGGTAGGGGGTCCCAACTATGCGCCTAGGTGGATGGTAACAGAGACAAGGGACACAATGTTTTTAACCAGGTTCGGCCTCTCGATGGAGGTAACACCCTACCCCGCTTGATTAATATTGATGATATGGGTAGTACAAGAGTAGATCTACCACGAGATCGAGAGGCTAAACCCTAGAAGCTAGCCCACGGTATGATTGTTGTTCGCCCCACGGACCGAAACCCTTCGCCTTCGTGGCACTTCCTCGCTTTCTTCATCTTGGTGTGTCCCACTCGTGGATGCTTCCATATCAACTCTTGGTTCACCTTGTCTTGAGGTAGAAGCTTCCACTTGACGGACGAGGTACTCTCCTTCACCTCCGCTGGACTAATCTTGCCAATAGACAAGTCTTGGATTGCTTCCGAGGGTTTTTGTCTCCTACATCAATTGGCAATTGCTCTACTTATGAGCTGTTAGATTCATAAAATTCACATCTACCGCTTCTTCAACCTTTCGGTGAAATTGTTGTAGACACGGTATGTGTGAGAGTTTGAGCCATAACCAAGTAGGAAACCATCATGAGACTTAGGAGCAAATTTAGAACGACGATGCTTATCAAGAATGTAGCACTTTGAGCCGAATACTCAAAGTATCCAACTTGGGGTTTGTTACCGATGAGAAGCTCAGATGCTATCTTGCCGAGTAGCTTGTGAAGATACAAGCGATTTGTTGCATGACAAGCTATCTCAACCGCTCGCCTAAAAGTTCTTTTGCTGCCCGGTACTCATCAAGCATCGTTTTGCCATCTCAATAAGAGTCCGGTTCTTCCTCTCAACAACTCCATTTTGTTGAGGTGTGTACGTAGTCGAGAACTCGTGTGAAATACCTTCTTCGTCAAGAAAAGTATCCACATTTGCTCTTGAACTCCGCTCCATTGTCGCTCAACCTTCTTGATCTTCACGTCAAATTGATTTTGGGCCTGCCTAGCAAAGTTTTTGAAGATCTTTTGGACCTGGGATTTATCATCGAGAAAGAACACCCACGTAAATGTTGAAAAATCATCAACTATAACTAGACCAAAAGAATTTCCACCGAGACTTTTGTAAGCATTGGGACCAAAAAGATCCATGTGAAGTAGCTCGAGTGGCCTCCTTGTGGTCATGATGTTCTTCACCGGATGCCTTGTTCCAACCTGTTTACCTGCTTGACAAGCGCTGCAAAGTCTATCCTTATAAAATATGACATCATTAACGCCAAGGATATGATTTCCTTTAATAAGCTTGTCAAGGTTTCGCATGCCTACATGACCTAATCGTCTATGGCATAACCAACCTTTAGAGGATTTAGCAATAAAGCAAGTCCTAGGTTGTGCCTTTTTAGTGAAATCAACAATGTAAAGATCACCTCTACGTATACTGGTAAAGACCATTTTATGATTATCTCTACGAAACACTAGGCAATCTATCAGAATAGGACATTGAAACCAAATCAGCAAGTCTATATAATCAAAGTAAGTTGTAGCCAAGAGATTCAACGAGC
Source organism: Aegilops longissima (assembly GCA_021605205.1). NCBI lineage: Eukaryota > Viridiplantae > Streptophyta > Magnoliopsida > Poales > Poaceae > Aegilops > Aegilops longissima. Next base: position 675,568,104 of record CM038677.1, read on the forward strand.
ATGGCATTTTGTATGGAGCTATCATGTGAGATGGCCACCTTACCAAGGCCAACCACCTTACCCTTTGAATTATCACCAAAAGTGACATATTTTCGAGGGTCATTGCTTTCAGCAAGCTCACGGAACATGTCTTTATCTCCGGTCATATGATCGGTACATCCACTATCAAGGACCCATTCCTTTCCTCCAGCCATGTAGCCATGGAAGGTTTGCCATAAGACCAAAGTGTCTCATTGCATCATCAAGATCATAGGCACTATCATCATCCTCATCATAGTATCCATGTTCAACATCATCTTATGATTGATCAATTCCTAGAGAGGGCAATTCATTAGACAAATGATCATTTCTATGATTATCTTTATGAATTCTAATAGCTTTGGAAATGATATTGCTAATGATTCCAACATCTCCTGTGGCACGCATGAGATTTGTAAGCTCAAATAGACAATCACCAAAGCTAGGATCACTAGAATTCATCTTACTCAAGGCAATAGACTTATGGAGAATTTCATCTAAATTTTTCAAGGAATAGTCTGGAAATCGTTCCTCAAGAAATTTCCATATGGTGTAGGCACAATCAAGAGTAGGCAAACTAGCAATCAAATTTTTGGACAATCCTCTTATGATAAGATTGATCGTTCTAAGATTGCGAATCATGTCAAGATCCTCTTCAGGTGTGGGATGCAAGGGATCAATATGAGGTGCACAAGGGCTAGCAATGTACTTGTTCAAATGATATTCATTGAAAATCTCAAGCATTTCATTTTTCCACTCATGAAAATATTCTCCATCAAGAATAGGCACTCTATGTCTAAGACTCCCTAAAGTAGACACATCCATCTTCCTCCAATGGTGATTAAACCAAGGCAATGGAGACCAAAGCTCTAATACCAATTGAAAGGATCGAGAAAAGGTGTCTAGAGGGGGGGTGATTAGACACTAAGTACCAAAAGTTGCAGTTTTTAAATTCTTTATGTTAAAGTGGAGTTTTGGCACAAGTTTAACAATCACAATACATAACAAGCAAGCATGCAAATAGTATATGAGCAGCGGAAAGTAAAGCATGCAACTTGCAAGAATGTAAAGGGAAGGGTTTGGAGGATTTAAACGCAATTGGAGACACGAATGTTTTTGTTGTGGTTCCGATAGGTGGTTGTCGGTGTCAAAACCGGCGGATCTCGGGTAGGGGGTCCCTAACTGTGCGCCTAGGCGGATGGTAACAGGAGACAAGGGACACGATGTTTACCTGTGTTCGGCCCTCTTGATGGAGGTAAAACCCTATGTCCTGCTTGATTGATATTGATATTGTGGATGTTTACAAGAGTGGATCTACCACGAGATCAAGGAGGCTAAACCCTAGAAGCTAGCCTATGGTATGATTGTAAGGGTTGTTGTGATTGTGTCTATCGACTAGCCTGGCCCCGGTTTATATAATGCACCGGAGGCCTAGGATAACAAGAGTCCCAGCCGAACACGCCGGGGGGGAGGAGTCCTTGTCTTGATCGCCAAGTCTTGTTGATTCTTCCTTGTATGCGTAGCTGTCCGGATCGCCCATGAGTATACGGCCATGGGGGTCCTCGCCCAATCCAACCGATCGGGAGACGACGTGGTGAGTACCCCCAGTCCAGACACCGCCAAGAGTCCCCGAACCGTCTTCGTTAGGGATGCCCTCGATTCTTCCGAACTGTTCTTCATCTTCGGCCGCCGGTCTTGAAAACTGGTTCAACAAATCTTCTCATCTTCGATCTTGAGGATCGCCAAATGCATTCGACGAAGTTTACACGCCGGGTATCCGAGGAGCCCTTTAAGTTTCCGCCTTTATCAATGCCTTGTTATTTTTGTGCCACGCCTCGGTTTGAAGTTGTTCCTAGGTGGCAAGGTCCTCTTGCGCCCGAGCTCCAATGCCGGATCGCATTCGAGGTATCTTTTGCAGCCGAGCACCAATGCCGGATCGCTTCCCACTCTAACGCCGACTATGTATCCGAGCCCAACGCCGACTCAGATCCGAGCTCCAACGCCGACTATGTATCCGAGCTCCAACGCCGACTTTATCCGAGGTGTCATAAATCACCTTGGTTCAAAGAAGTTTGAAGGAGTTTAACCGAGCTTAATGCCGAAATGCCTTCTAAGGAGCCAGCCACTTGCATCCGAGCTATATGTCGAATCGCCCGAGGTGGTTAAGCACCCTCGGTCGGCTGATTTTTGATGAATGTTTTTATTGATGTAATTTATTCTCCGACGAGATATATAGCCAGAGTCTCAAGGTATGTATCGGTCTAAAACCCGAGATGCACCAAGGATGACATAAGACCGCTGATCCCCATAGCCGAGACTCAAAGTTGATTTGCAAAATCGGTCCGAGGATCAAGTCCTAGCTCGCGTAACACTTCGACACAAAAGCGGCGTGTTCGGGCCTCGAGACTCAAAGTTGGGTGCGGCCGACCAACCCGAGGATCAAAATCTCCTCGAAATCAGATTGCACTTAAGATTTTCTGCATAGAACAAGCAATGCAAGAGCTCCCCGAGACACCGGGTTGGGTTGGCAACACCGCATCGGGGATCAATGTGCCCTTTAATATTTGTAAGCATAAGCCCAAGCCCAAGAGCCCCGAGCCTTAATGCGGCACGGTGGCCAAATTAAGGATCAATATCCATAGTAAAATCACAAATTATGTGTAATGACTCAATGTATCCAAGTACTTTATGTCATTAATGCTCGGATCCGCATTGTACAAAACTTTGTTGACCGACCATCGGTTAACCTCCTCGCCAAGAGTCGAGGAGTGTTTGTCCTACTTTATAAAGCCTTTATGAGGGCAAAGATTTACGACAAACAAGGCAATCTGGCCATACGGTTTTATAAACAAAGGTACGCAGAGAGATATGCTATATTACTGTTTAATGTAAGAAATGTCTTCCAAAGAAAATAGTCCCGCTTATCGGTTCCTTTCTTTGGGTTGCCATGCTAAGCATGATCATGAAACCTCAGCTCCAATGTAAGAGCAAAATATTGAGGATTTAGTTTGGGAGGTCACCATTAGCCCCCAAGAGTGTTTGGCGACATGCGAGGTCAAGCCGAAACACTTCGCCAATGTCATGAATGGCCCGTCATTTAATATAGTCATCGATCGCTGACCAGTTTACACCTATTGTGACAGCTGGCTGCTTTCTCCATCGAGGTGCTTGACCATGCGAAATGGAAGCACAATCGCAGTGGTTCTCCCTCAGGCACACCTAGACGAACAAAGCGGAACATAGGAGGCCAAGGGAGCCGGGCAACCCAACTATTGACCAAGACACAATTCAAACTGATGCATATATAGCAATACCGAGAATGTTTTTGCCGAATCTCTAAAGGAGTCCGACATTGCATCGCGAGATTTGTGCCGAAAACACACAAAGAGTTTAAAAGTGCCAAAAGCTTGAAAACCAAAAACGCCAAGAAAAACATGACGCAAGTAACACTCGTGTCGAAAAAAGGAGAGATAAATAATAAAAACTTTGCAACGACTAAGAAGAAAACACTTAGTATGAAATGGCTCAAATAAACATAAGAGCCCCAAGTGACTTGGGTAAAAGTTGACTATATAATGTAAGGTGACATGTAGAATGCCTTCTAGCCGGATTGTAGATCGCTTGTCGAAGCGGACCTTTTCGCTTCAACCTCCGACCCAATAGTCCGGAGTGTGTCCGAATACCTCGAGGTTATAAAAACCGGGCATGCGTGGAGACCAAAGCGAGGGTCATTAGTGCTGTATCGCATAAGTGCCCAACTAGTTATGTTATATTACATGGGTAGTAAGAAACATCTTCCAGGAGAATAGTTCCGCTAAGGGTTCCTTTTCTGGGATGCATGCCCTAAAGTGCATGTCAAAGCTGCTATGAAAGCGTAAAATCATCCGGGGCAGATGGGTAAATAATTAAGAAACATCTTTTAGTTCACCGACCGAGTATTCCCTTAAGAACGCTTAGCTTTCGCTTCACCCACCGAGGTACACATCCGCCGACCCGCAAGAATAATCGCAGAGGTGCTCCTTTACCACCTAGCCAACAATCGGGAATGTAGGGTAAGCACAGAGCCAGCAACCCAGCTTGGCCAAAACTTAAGTCATATCGATGCATATAATGGTGAATAAAAGGTACATGCGAAGTGTGACATGTGTTGGGCATAAAGCTCAGACATAAGCTTCAAAAGAAGCCCCTGTGTATAATGAGCGCGGTAGCGATCAAGTGTAAAAGTAACAAAGTTTCGACAAGGAAAGTTTGTACAAGCAGCTTTTTACAAAAAGTATAATTTTGGTCGAACCGAACACAAGTTAGAAACTTAAAACTTTGAGCATGAAGGCAACTTAGCTGGTTAATGTGTTCGTGTTGACGACGCGTCCGAGCTTGATGCGGACAAGGTTCCATCCCCAAGCCGTCCCGAGGTGGCGGAGCAAGGAGCTCGCACCAAGTGGTGACATAGCACGGTCAATGCAGAACGGCAGAGTGATGCCAAGTCCCCGCATGGGTGATGAAGTGTTGACGAAGCCCCCGCCCAGCCGAGGTGACGCTAAAGGATATAGTCCGCCGATCATTTTCCGCACACAAAATATAGTGTAACCAGAGATAATAGTAATAAAAAAACGCTGCATAATAAATAATTTATGCAAAGTGAGTAATGAAAGAAATATGGCCTGGCGCCAAGTCGGCGTCGATGCAGGTCGCCGGCGTAATGCAATAAAGGAGTGGCAAAGCTCGATTCACTGTGTCGGTCCAAGTTTCGATGCGGCGTCACGGACTATGTACGTAAACCGACCAACCATCATGTGACCGCCGATAAAGCGCCACCATTTGATAGACCTGTGTACATATGATGGACAACCCAGTAATAATTCCTTGGAAAATTAACCCAAACAAGCAAAAAGAAATACTAGGATTAATAGCACCGGTTTATTTGTTGTAGCAATCCAAGGAAGGTGATTCCCAAAATTGGGACTCGATCCACGCACCCATTGCCTGGTCGGCTAGTGACGCCAAGTGTCCGGAGTAGGTTGATGAAGAGATTGCGAGGCCCCGGTCCAGCCGAGATGTCAAGTAGGTCGGCGTGATGGACACCAGCTTGAAGAAGCAATAGTGCGCTCTCGCCGATGCAGTGTCGTGACGTGGTTGATGCCGCTTGATGAAGCGACCGCGGGCGATGCCGGTATGCCCGCCCATGTAATCCGTGGGGTGGCAATGTTGGTGATGATTTGTCCTCCGCGATGCCGACTCTTGTTCGGCTTGCCGAGATGATGATCCAAGAAGTTGAGCTCGCTCAACAAAGTGACGACGGTTCAGCGTGGGTCGGCAGCCGTGGAGCAATATTGCCGGACTGGTTTGACACCAGCATGATGTTGAAGATCATGTTCAAAAGATCTTAAAGTTAGTGGGATGTGTTCGCAACAAAACACAATACCCCATACAAAACTTCCTTCAAAAGGATGTCCAAATCCTGCTCATAAAAAGACGAACTCGGTCGGATTCGTTGCGCAGAAAATAGATCCGAAAAGTGATGCACTAATCGGAAGGTTCCCGGAGTTTGGACGGTCGGATCGAGCTGAAATTTTGAGGGTGGTAGATATAGGAATTACGCAGCCGATCAACGGTTGATCTTCCAAAGGAAGTCCGAGCTAGAAGCTGGACACCACGCCCTAAACTCGTCCGGATTCTCGTCCAGATTCAATGCGGCTCCAGATATCGGAGATTGCCGAGATTCCTCCATCGAACTCGACGAAATTTTCCAGGGTTGTTGTAGACTCAATTCGCACAATTCCACCAAGCAATCGCCAAAGCGGCGCCGAGGAGGCGGTGACGGCAGATGCAAGTTCACCGTCCGTAAAAACAGACGGTCGCCTCGAGGGCAATGTTGACGTTGAGCCCCTGCCCCCGGATGCTTCCTACATGATCTTGATAGAGATCGGAGTTGATGTTGATGAAGGCCTCATCCGATCATGACGATCGGAGGTAGGGCGCAGTCCTTGGTCGAATTCAAGGTGACCAATGAGCTGGTGACGAAGATGCCGGTTGCAGCTGACTCAAGGGCGAGCCATCGACCTTTTGCCGACACACGAGGAACTCTCAATGAAAGCACCAATGTCGGTGTCAAACCGCGGATCTCGGTAGGGGGTCCCAATCAGCGCCTAGGCGGATGGTAATAGGAGACAAGGGACACGATGTTTACCTGTGTTCGGCCCTCTTGATGGAGGTAAAACCCTATGTCCTGCTTGATTGATATTGATATTGTGGATGTTTACAAGAGTGGATCTACCACGAGATCAAGGAGGCTAAACCCTAGAAGCTAGCCTATGGTATGATTGTAAGGGTTGTTGTGATTGTGTCTATCGACTAGCCTGGCCCCGGTTTATATAATGCACCGGAGGCCTAGGATAACAAGAGTCCTAGCTGAATACGCCGGTTGGGGAGGAGTCCTTGTCTTGATCGCCAAGTCTTGTTGATTCTTCCTTGTATGCGGCAGCTGTCCGGACTGGCCCATGAGTATACGGCCATGGGGGTCCTCGGCCCAATCCAACTGATCGGGAGACGACGTGGTGAGTACCCCCTAGTCCAGGACACCGTCAGTGGTGCTATCATACATCCACGTTGATGGAGACTTCAACCCACGAAGGGTAACAGTTGCGCGAGTCCACGGAGGGCTCCACCCACGAAGGGTCCACGAAGAAGCAACCTTGTCTATCCCACCATGGCCGCCGCCCACTAAGGACTTGTTTCACTAGCGGTAGATCTTCACGAAGTAGGCGATCTCCTTGCCATTACAAACTCCTTGGTTCAACTCCATAATCTTGCTCTGGAGGCTCCCAAGTGACACCTAGCCAATCTAGGAGACACCACTTCCAAGAAGTAACAAATGGTGTGTTGATGATGAACTCCTTGCTCTTGTGCTTCAAATGATAGTTCCCCAACACTCAACTCTCTCTCACAGGATTTGGATTTGGTAGAAAGAAGATTTGAGTGAAAGCAACTTGGGGAAGGCTAGAGATCAAGATTCATATGGTAGGAATGGAATATCTTGGCCTCAACACAAGGGTAGGTGGTTCTCTCTCTAAAATGTGTATTGGAAGTGTAGGTTCGCTCGATGGCTCTCCACGAATGAAGAGTGGTGGAGGGTATATAGCTCCACACAAAATCTAACTGCTACACACAACATGCCAAACTCGATGGGACCGAATTGTTAAATTGGCCTGACCGATTCAGCAAATCTAGTGACCGTTAGATTTTCGGTGGGACCGACATGCAACTCGGTAGGACCGACATGCAACTCGGTAGGACCGATATGGTTAGGTTAGGCATAACGTAATCTTGGTAAGACCGACACACAAACTTGGTGAGACCGATTTTGGTAATAAGCTAACCAGAGAGTTGGTCGCAAACTCGTAGGATCGATACACAAAATCGGTGAGACCGATTTTGGTAATAAGCTAACCGAGAGTTTGCATTGTAGTCTCGGTAGTACTGTTACTCAAACTCGGTGAGACCGATTTTGATAATGGACATACACAGAGAGATTATAACCCCATCTCGTGAGACTGAGATCCCTATCGGTGAGACCGATTTGCCTAGGGTTTGTGGCAAGGGCTATGACATCCTAACTCGTGGCGCTCGGATGGAAAGAATCGGTAGGGCCGAGTTTGACTTTTGGTTTAGGTCATATGTGGATGTGAGAAAGTAGTTGAGGGCTTTGGAGCATATCACTAAGCACTTTGAGCAAGTAAGCCATTACAACACCTCATCCCTCTTGATAGTATTGGCTTTTCCTATAGACTCAATGTGATCTTGGATCACTAAAATATAAAATGTAGAGTCTTGTGCTTGAAGCTTGAGCCAATCCTTTGTCCTTAGCATCTTGAAGGGGTTCCACATCCTTTAGTCCATGCCACTTCATTGTTGAACTTATCTGAAACATACTAGGTAAAAGTGTTAGTCCAAAAAGAGATATGTTGACATTAATTACCAAAACCACCTGTGGAGCACTTGTGCTTTCAAAGGACAACACTCTCCTTCTCGCTTCTATGCATCACCATGATCTTGCGTAGCGTAAGATTTTTTGAAATTACTGCTCCCCAACGGTGGCATCCGAGCCAGTTTATGCGTAGATGTTATATGCACAAGTAGAACACAAGTGAGTTGTGGGCGATAACAAGTCATACCGCTTACCAACATGTCATACTTTGTTCGGGCGGTATTGTTGGATGAAGCGCCCGACCGACATTACGCCAGACGCCACGCGAGACTGGTTCTACCGACGCAGCCGCATACGTGGTCATGGCGGCCGCCGGCCCAACTTTAGTTGAACTGAAAAGGCTACGCCAGAACGCCTCGACACACCCGCCGGTGGTCGCATTCTCGGCGGATCTAGATGGCCCCACAGATCAATATTAGTCTTTTTCGCGACTTTGTCCTCACTGCAAGCGCACTGGAGCAACTTCGGCTGGTCACCCATCCCGACACTACTCCAAGCTGAGCACGCTTAACTTTGGAGTTCTGTCCAATGGGCCTCGGAAAAGAAGGAATTCCTTATTGATATGAGTAGTCTATCATCCCTAATAAGCCGGCTATCACATACACCCCCACTCGAGGAACCGACGCCCCTGCCGGGCCACAGAACGCTCCTCTGGCACAAACGCCTGGTTTCCAGTCCGCACATGTGCTATGTCGGGTGCCACGACGGGTCACAAACGCCATGAACAACATGACCACGCACCTGTCCGCAACCATCCGTAACCGCGAGGGTCGGCTCGATACCAACTTGTAACGCCTTGACACACCCGCCGGTGGTCGCATTCTCGGCGGATCTAGATCGCCCCACGATCAATACTAGTCTTTTCTACGACTTTGTCCTCACTGCGCACTCCGGAGCAATCTTCGAGCCGGTCACCCATCCCGACACTACTCCAAGCCGAGCACGCTTAACTTTGGAGTTCTGTCCAATGGGCTCCTCGGAAAAGAAGGAATTCCTTATTGATATGAGTAGTCTATCATCCCTAATAAGCTGTGCTATCACATACGCCCGGGTCCTTGAGAAGGTTAAAACAACACTAACTTGATGAACTATCGCTGTGGTTTTGATGCGACGTAAGAATGGTTCTTGCTCAGCCCGTAGCAGCCACGTAAAACTTGCAACAACAAAGTAGAGGACGCCTAACTTGTTTTTGCAGGCATGTTGTGATGTGATATGGTCAAGGCATGATGCTATATTTTATTGTATGAGATGATCATGTTTTGTAACCGAAGTTATCGGCAACCCACAGTGAGCCATATGGTTGTCGCTTATTGTATGCAATGCAATCATTCTCAGTAATTGCTTTACTTTATCACTAAGCAGAGCGATAGTCGAGAAGCAATAGTTGGCAGACGACAACGATGCTACAATGGAGATCAAGGTGTCGCACGGAGACGATGGTGATCATGACGGTGCTTTGAGATGGAGATCAAAGGCACAAGATGATGATGGCCATATCATATCACTTATATTGATTGCATGTGATGTTTATCCTTTATGCATCTTATTCGCTTTGTTTGACGCTAGCATTATAAGACGATCCTCACTAAATTTCAAGGTACAAGTGTTCTCCCCGAGTATGCACCGCAGAAAGTTCGTCGTGCCGAGACACCACGTGATGATCGGTGTGATAAGCTCACGCTCAAATACAACGGGTGTAAGCCAGTTTTACACACGCAGAATACTCGGTTAAACTTGACGAGCCTAGCATATGCAGATATGGCCTCGAACACCGAGACCGAAGGTCGAGCATGGATCATATAGTAGATATGATCAACATAATGATGTTCACCATTGAAAACTACTCCATCTTACGTGATGATCAGCATGGTTTAGTTGATTTGGATCACGGATCACTTAGATGATTAGAGGGATGTCTATCTAAGTGGGAGTTCTTAAGTAATATGATTAATTAAACCTAAATTTATCATGAACTTAGTACCTGATAGTATTTTGCTTGTCTATGTTGTTGTAGATAGATGGCCCGTGTTGTTGTTCCGTTAAATTTTAATGCTGCCTTGAGAAAGCAAAGTTGAAAGATGATGGTAGCAATTACACGGACTGGGTCCGTGAATTTGAGGATTATCCTCATTGCTGCACAAAAGAATTACGCCCCGAAGCACCACTGGGTGCCGTGCCCGCTGCAGATGCAATCGACGGCGCTCGCGAGCAAAGCCGATGACTACTCGATAGTTCAGCGTGCCATGCTTTATGGCTTAGAACTGACTTCAATGACGCTTTTGAACGCTATGAAGCATATGAGATGTTCCAGAGTTGAAGTTAATATTTCAAGCAAATGCCCGGATTGAGAGATATGAAGTCTCCAATAAGTTCTACAGCTGCAAAATGGAGGAGAATAGTTCTGTTAGTGCATATATACTCAAAATGTCTGGGTATAACAATCACTTGATTCAACTGGGAGTTAATCTTCCGGATGATAGTGTCATTGACAAAATTCTTCAATCACTGCCGCCAAGCTACAAGAGCTTCGTGATGAACTATAATATGCAAGGGATGGATACGACAATTCCCGAGCTCTTCGCAATGCTAAAAGCTGCGAAGGTAGAAATCAAGAAGGAGCATCAAGTGTTGATGGTCAACAAGACCACCGGTTTCAGAAAAAAAGGGTAAAGGGAAGAAGAAGTGGAACTTCAAGAAGAACGGCAAACAAGTTGCTGCTCAGGAGAAGAAACCCAAGTCTGGACCTAAGCCCGAGACCGAGTGCTTCTACCGCAAAATGATCGGTCACTAGAACCGAACTGCCCCAAGTATTTGGCGGATAAGAAGGATGGCAAGGTGAACAAAGGTATATGTGATATACATGTTATTAACGTGTGCCTTACTAATGCTCGCAGAGTATCCGGTACTTGATATGGTTCTCATTGCTAATATTTGCAACTCGAAATAGGGACTACGGATTAAGCAAAGATTGGCTAAGGACGAGGTGACAATGTGCGTGGGAAATGGTTCCAAAGTCGATGTGATCGCGGTCGGCATGCTACCTCTACATCTACCTTCGGGATTAGTTTTAGACCTGAATAATTGTTATTTGGTGCCAAAGTACATGAACATTATATCTGGATCTTGTTTGATGCGAGACGGTTATTCATTTAAATCAGAGAATAATGGTTGTTCTATTATATGAGTAACATATTTTATGGTCATGCACCCTTGAAGAGTGGTCTATTTTTATTAAATCTCGATAGTAGTGATACACATCTATAATACCTAAATAGTTCATCCCCACTAACCTATTTCTCTTGACATGTAGCCTATCCACATCATCATTCAACATGCAGCCAACTACCTTACTCCACCTAATGAGTCTAGCCACATCATCAATTTCAACCATGTCCCGTACATTAACTCTCGCTATCGCCGGGTCGATTTCTTCTGGCTGGGCTATACGAAGCCACTAGGAAGTTCGAATGGGCCGTACGATGTTGGGAGCCCATGGAAGGAAATAAAATATAGATTTTTTTGCCTAATTTTTTTAATCTATTTCTCTGAAGCGTTGTCGTTTCCTTGCTATTCCCCTTTCTCTTCATCTCCTCCAATTCCACTCATACAGTAAATTAAAAGCCATTTATAGTTTCAATCCATCCCTTCCTCTTATTCTTCCCCTTCACGCCCTTGCCCCGCTTTACTTATATACTGCTATGACGGCGACGGCTTCTTCGATCTACTTCAAATCTTTAACCAGCATGCCAGCGCCTGCATCATCTTCATCAATTCGTTGCGTGGACCCCATGGCGCGGAGGAGATCCTCCTGATGCTGTCGACCCAGCAGACTGATGTTGTTTCTAATGTGCTCTTCCCTGTCGTTGAATGCAGCATGCCTTCTCGACAGGCCGGCAACGCCGGTTGCCGAGTTGCAGCCTTGGCCGGAGAGGAATGGGTCTCCGCCCATGCCAGATTTCATCCGCTGCTAGGAATGCCATGGGCGGAGGGCGTTGACCGCCGCCACTGACCACGCCCTAGGAGGCACACTGCTGGGGATCAGAAGGGATGCCTTCCATCCAGGCTCTTCTTCCCTCACCTTTTTTTGATGGGTACCTCCCTCACCTTCTTTATTTGATTCCTATGTCTCTTTTTTCAGTGCGTGAATGTGTGTTTGTTTATGTATAGAGATTCAAGTAGTGATATACTTATTTGGAACGAGGCATGGGATCAGATTGTCAAGTATGTGAACCGGAGATAAGAGAATACACATGTGAGTGGCAAGGACATCGATCGATAAAAAATTCAGAATGCTTTCATTACGAGACTCTGTGAAGCCCGTTAACAGTGATACTGTACCATTTGTCTCATCAGGTTCTAACAAAACAGCAACGCAATATGGAGGAATTTTTTTGTCTTTATGGAGGACTTGATTTTGTTTATCTCGGAAGAAAGGACTACCTACAAGGCAACAGGGAAATCTCACATCTATCTCTTTAGAATTCAGGTATGTGGGGTGGAATTATATATGTGCAATCTTTTAATTTTGCATCCGATGCACAAGCATGTCAATCACATTCTTAATTCAGGCCCTTATGACTAAACCATAAAAAAGCTCCTGCAAATAGTGTCTTCTTTTTATGCACATTCTGTTAGTCTCCTTGCTTATTTTTACAGAGCACCAAGCTCCCATGTCTGACTTTTATTTTTGATACTGAGTTATCATATGCACATTTCGTTAGTCTCCGTACTTATTTAGAGAGCATGGAAATATGATTCTCCTGGCTTCTATCTATTACAGTAAAAAATAAATGAGAAACTGTATATGTGATGGATGGCAAGCCTATTTTCAGATTTGGTTAGATCGCACCTACTGCAAGTGCCGGATGATTTTCCGCTGATGGCGAGGATCTAATGATTAGGTGGTTCTTGCTGCATAGTATATGTTGCTGCTCCCATTAATAGACATGTATTTGACGAGACCATTTTTTGCAGGTGTCTCAAATGGATCTATTGGCACCCTGTCCATGCATACAATAACATTTCCTGCTCTCTCTGTTCAATCATATGGCTAGGTACATTCAACTAACTTACCATTTACTACTAGATAAGCATGGATGAGTTGCTTGGCTCGGTTCACTTTGTTTCTCCTACATATAGGAGCATCAAATGGTTTTAAGCATGCTACCGCTGTTCGGCAGTTGGTGTAACCTATTTTGAAGCACTTGAATTCAGGTACAATGTCTATAATACGTAATACATAGGTCAAATTGCACCAAAAATGCCAATAGTTGTTCTTTTAGCAAGAGTCACATATTTGGACTATGTCTATGTATAATAATGTTATTTTACTGGTTTATGTCATACATTTATTTGAACATTTTAATTAGTAGTCTAGCATTCTCTTATTTGGGTGCTACTGCAGATTTCAACAGAGACATTATCGTAGTTTTCATGTGCTATCGCTTATAGATTATACATTGCCTTTAGTTTTCAAAAAATTAAGGACGCTAAATAGAAAAATTCTTTGTTATTCTATCTATTTCTCCTTTGCACATAAACCATTTACTTGCAATTTGAGTTTACACATTTGACTTGATTGCTTCATTTTAATCAAAGCACTATTAATCCTTACTTTGGTAACTCTATTAGCAAGTCCATTTCTCTATTAGCAAGTCCATTTCTCTAACTCTATTAGCAAGTCCATTTAGTTATTTTGTTTGCAGGAAGCATATTTAGTTATTAGTAGTTAATATTATTAAAATTTCTGGAAATTATAAGAAAATATAAATTTGTTATTTGTTAGGTTGCACATGTGTATGCAGCAATGGATTACTATAAAATGTTCCGCAGCAATGCGCGGGGTATCATCTAGTATTCATAATATTGAAGCCAAAAGATGCAGAGTTGATAATGATAGTGCAACTTATTTGTGGCACTGCCATTTAGGTCATATTGGTGTAAAGCGCATGAAGAAACTCCATACCGATGGACTTTTAGAATCACTTGATTATGAATCACTTGGTACTTAAGTAACCATGCCTAATGGGCAAGATGACTAAAACGCCGCTTCCTAACAATGGAGCGAGCAATGATTTGTTGGAGATCATACATACCGATGGATGTGGTCCAATGAATATTAAGGCTCGCGGCGGGTATCGTTATTTTCTCACCTTCACAGATTATTTGAGCAGATATGGGTATATCTACTTAATGAAACATAAGTTTGAAATATTTGAAAATTTCAAAGAATTTCAGAGTGAAGTGGAAAATCATCGTAACAAGAAATAAAGTTTCTACGATCTGATTGTGGAGGAGAATATTTGAGTTACGAGTTTGGTCTACATTTGAAACAATGCGGAATAGTTTCGCAACTCACGCCACCCGGAACACCACAGCAAAATGGTGTGTCCAAACATCGTAATCATACTTTACTAGATATGGTGTGATCTATGATGTCTCTTACTGATTTATCGCTATTGTTTTGGGGTTATGCTTTAGAGATGGCTGCATTCACGCTAAATAGGGAACCATCGAACTGCTGAGACGACGCCTTTATGAACTGTGGTTTGGCAAGAAACCAAAGTTGTCGCTTTCTTAAAGTTTGGGGTCATGATGCTTATGTGAAAAAGCTTCAACCTCGATAAGCTCGAACTCAAATCGGAGAAATGTGTCTTCATAGGATACCCAAAGGAAATGTTGGGTACACCTTCTATCACAGATCCGAAGGCAAGACATTTGTTGTTAAGAATGGATCCTTTCTAGAGAAGGAGTTTCTCTCGAAAGAAGTGAGTGGGAGGAAAGTAGAACTTGATGAGGTAATCAGACTGCTCACTTATTGGAAAGTAGTTCATCATAGAAACCGCTCGTGACACCTACACCAATCAAGGAAGAAGCTAATGATATTGATCATGAAACTTCAGATCAAGTTACTACCAACCTCGAGGGTCAACCAGAGTAAGATCCGCACTGCAGTGGTACGTAATCCTATTCTGGAGGTCATGTTACTTGACCAAGGCGAATCTACGAACTATGAAGAAGCGATGGTGAGCCCAGATTCCGCAAAATGTCTTGAGGCCATGAAATCTGAGATGGGATCCATGTATGAGAATAAAGTGTGGACTTTGGTTGACTTGCCCGATGGTCGGCAAGCCATAGAGAATAAATGGATCTTCAAGAAGAAGACTGACGCTGACGGTAATGTTACTGTCTAGAAAGCTCGACTTGTTGCGAAAGGTTTTCGACAAGTTCAAGGACTTGACTACGATGAGACTTTCTCACCCGTAGCGATGCTTAAGTCTGTCCGAATCATATTAGCAGTTGCCACATTTTATGATTATGAAATTTGGCAAATGGATGTCAAAACTGCATTCCTGAATGGATTTCTGGGAGAAGAGTTGTATATGATGCAACCCGAAGGTTTTGTCGATCCAAAGGGAGCTAAAAAAGTGTGCAAGCTCCAGCGGTCCATTTATGGACTGGTGCAAGCCTCTCGGAGTTGGAATAAACGTTTTGATAGTGTGATCAAAGCATATGGTTTTATACAAACTTTTGGAGAAGCCTCAGATTTACAAGAAAGTGAGTGGAGCTCAGAGCATTTCGATATTATATGTGGATAACATATTGCTAATTGGAAATGATATAGAATTTCGGATAGCATAAAAGGATACTTAAATAAGAGTTTTTAATGAAAGACCTCGGTGAAGTTGCTTATATTGGGGCATCAAGATCTATCGAGATAGATCAAGACGCTTAATTGACTTTCACAAAGCACATACCTTGACAAAGTTTTGAAGAAGTTCAAAATGGATCAAGCAAAGAAAGGGTTCTTGCCTGTGTTACAAGATGTGAAGTTGAGTCAGACTCAATGCCCGACCACTGTAGAAGATAGAGAGAAAATGAAAAGTGTTCCCTATGCTTCAACCATAGGCTCTATCATGTATGCAATGCTGTGTACCGACCTTATGTGTGCCTTGCTATTAGCTTAGCAGGAGGTACCAAAGTAATCCAGAAGGATCATCGACAGCGGTCAAGAACATCCCGAAATACCTGAAAAGGACAAAGGATATGTTTATCGCTTATGGAGGTGACAAAGAGCTCGCTTTTGAATGGTTACGCCGATGTAAGCTTTGACACCGATCCGATGATTCTAAATCGCAAACCGGATAATGTGTTTACATTGAATGGTGGAGCTATCAGTTGGTGCAGTTCTAAACAAATCGTCGTGGCGGATCTACGGTGAAGCGGAGTACATAGCTGCTTCGAAGCAGCAAATGAAGGAGTCTGGATGAAGGAGTTCATATCCCATCTAGGTGTCATACCTAGTGCATCGGGTCCAACGAAAATCTTTGGTGACAATATCGTGCAATTGCCTTGGCAAAGGAATCCAGATTTCACAAGAGAACCAAGCACATCAAGAGACGCTCAATTCCATCCGGATCAAGTCTAGGTGGGAGACATAGAGATTTGTAAGATACATACGGATCTGAATGTTGCACTGCTGACTAAGCCTCTTCCACGAGCAAAACATGATCGACACCAAGACTCCATGGGTGTTAGAATCACTACTATATAATAATCTAGATTATTGACTCTAGTGCAGTGGAGATCGGAAATATGCCCTAGAGGCAATAATAAAGTTATTATTTATTTCCTCATATCATGATAAATGTTTATTATTCATGCTAGAATTGTATTAACCGGAAACATAATACATGTGTGGATACATAGACAAACATTATGTCACTAGTATGCCTCTACTTGACTAGCTTGTTAACCAAACATGGTTGAGTTTCCTAGCCATAGACATGAGTTGTCATTTTATTAACAGGATCACATCATTAGGAGAATGATGTGATTGACTTGACCCATTCCGTGAGCTTAGCACTTGATCGTTTAGTTTACTGCTATTGCTTTCTTCATGACTTATACATGTTCCTATAACTATGAGATTATGCAACTCCCGACACGGAGGAACACTTTGTGCTACCAAACGTCACAACGAATCGGGTGATTATAAAGGTGTTTCACAGTGTCTCCGATGGTACTTGTTGAGTTGGCATAGATCGAGATTAGGATTTGTCATCCGATTGTTGGAGAGGTATCTCCGGCCCTCTCGGTAATGCACATCACTATAAGCCTTTCAAGCAATGTGACTAATGAGCTAGTTATGGATGATGCATTATAGAACGCAGTAAAGAGATTTGCGAAACGAGATTGAGCTAGGTATTGAGATACCAACGATCGAATCTCGGGCAAGTAACATATCGATGACAAAGGGAGCAACGTATGTTGGTATGCGGTTTGACCGATAAATATCTTTGTAGAATATGTAGGAACCAATATGAGCATCCAGGTTCCGCTATTGGTTATTGACCGGAGACGTGTCTCGGTCATGTCTACATAGTTCTCGAACCCGTAGGGTCCGCACGCTTAAAGTTCTGTGACGATCGGTATTATGAGTTTATATGTTTTGATGTACCGAAGGTAGTTCGGAGTCCCGGAAATGATCATGGACATGACGAGGAGTCTTGAAATGGTCGAGACATAAAGATTGATATATTTGAAGCCTACATTTGGACATCGGAAGAGTTCCGGGTGAAATCGGGATTTTACCGGAGTACCGGGGTTACCGAACCCCTGGGATGTAATGGGCCTATTGGGCCTTAGTGGAGAAGAGAGAGGGCAGCCAGAGGTGGCGCCTGCCCCTTGCCCCAGTCCGAATTGGACAAGGAAGGGCAGCGCCCCTCTCCTTCCTTCTCTCCACCTCCTCCTTCCCCTTATCCTACTCCTACTAGAAAGGAGGAGTCCTACCCCGTGGAAGTAGGACTCCCCTTGGCGCCTTCTCCTGGTCGGCCAATTTCTTTTGTTTTATAAGGGGGCACCCTAGAACACACAAGTTGATCATTGGTCTCTCCCAATTATGTGCGGTGCCCCTCCACCATAATGACTCGGTCATATCAGAAGCGGCGGCTCCTGCATCGGTAGTTTCATCAACATCGCCACCACACCGTCGCAGCAACGTAAACTCTCCTTCAAGCTCTACCGATCGTGAGTTCGCGGACGCCACCGAGCTGAACGCAGCTGAACGCGAGGTGCCGTGACGTTTCGCATCGAGATCGTCGATCGAGGATCGATTATATCAATCGCTAAGAAGATAACGCTTCATATCGTTCATTTAGGTATGATGGACATTTCCTCTCGCTATGGCGCATCACCATGATCTTGCGCGTGCGAGGATTTTTTGAAATTTGGTGATGCATAGCAACGAGAGGGGAGAGTGTTGTCCACGTACCCTCGTAGACCGAAAGCAGAAGCATTATGACAACGCGGTTGATGTAGTCGTACGCCTTCAGGATCCGACCGATCCTAGCACTGAAAATAAAACACCTCCGTGATCTGCACACGTTCGGCTCGGTGACGTCCCACGAACTCTTGATCCAGCTGAGTGTCGAGGGAGAGCTTCGTCAGCAGGACGGCGTGATGACGGTGATGATGAAGCTACCGATGCAGGGCTTCGCCTAAGCACTGCAACGATATGACCAAGGTGGATTATGGTCGAGGGGGGCACCGAACACGACTAAGACAATGTCTGTTGTGTGTTCTAGGGTGCCCCCTGCCCCCGTATATAAAGGAGAAAGGGGGGAGACCGGCCAGCCCTACTGCGGGCCAAGGAGGGCAGGAGTCCTCCTCCTAGTAGGAGTAGGACTCCCCCTTTCCTAGTCAAACTAGGAGGGGGAAGGGGAAGGAAGGAGAGGGAGAGAGGGAGGGAAAGAGGGGGCGCCCCCCTTGTCCAATTCGGACTCCTCAAGGGGGGGGGGCAGCCCTATGGCCCCTCCTCTCTCTCTAACAAGGCCCATGTTGGCCCATTAGTTCCCCCGGGGGTTCCGATAACCCCCTGGCACTACGATAATTATCCGGTGACCCTCGGAACTCATTCGGTGTCCGAATATAGTCATCCAATATATCAATCTTTATGTCTCGACCATTTAGAGACTCCTCGTCATGTCTGTGATCATACCCGGGACTCCGAACTACCTTCGGTACATCAAAACACATAAAACTCATAATACCGGTCGTCACCGAACGTTAAGCGTGCGGACCCTACGGGTTCGAGAACTGTGTAGACATGACCAAGACTCATCTCCGGTCAATAACCAATAGCGGAACCTGGATGCTCATATTGGTTCCTACATATTCTACGAAGATCTTTATCGGTCAAACCGCATAACAACATACGTTGTTCCTATTGTCATCGGTATGTTACTTGCCCGAGATTCGATCGTCGATATCTCAATACCTAGTTCAATCTCGTTACCGGCAAGTCTCTTTACTCGTTCCGTAATGCATCATCCCACAACTAACTCATTATTCACATTGCTTGCAAGGCTTATAGTGATGTGCATTACCGAGAGGGCCTAGAGATATCTCTCCGATACACGGAGTGACAAATCCTAATCTCAATATATGCCAACTCAACAAACACCTTCGGAGACACCTGTAGAGCATTTTTATAATCACCTAGTTACGCCAGACGCTTGATAGCAAACAAAGTGTTCCTCCGGTATTCAGGAGTTGCATAATCTCATAGTCAGAGGAACATGTATAAGTCATGAAGAAAGCAGTAGCAATGAAACTGATACGATCGTAATGCTAAGCTAACGAATGGGTCTTGTCCATCACATCATTATCTAATGATGTGATCTCGTTCATCAAATGACAACACATGTCTATGGCTAGGAAACTTAACCATCTTTGATTAACGAGCTAGTCAAGTAGAGGCATACTAGGGACACTCTGTTTGTCTATGTACTAAGTTTTCGGTTAATACAATTCTAGCATGAATAATAAACATTTATCATGAAATAAGGAAATAAATAATAACTTTATTATTGCCTCTAGGGCATATTTCCTTCAGTTTTTACATCCATTTGCCAAATTTCATACTTATAAAATGCGGCAATTGCTAACATGATTCAGACGGACTTAAGCATTGCTAAGGGTGAGAAGGTCTTATCGTAGTCAACTCCATGAACTTGTCGAAAACCTTTCTCAACAAGTCGAGCTTTGTAGACAGTAACATTACCGTCAGCTTTAGTCTTCTTCTTGAAGATCCATTTATTCTCTATGGCTTGCCGATCATTGGGCAAGTCAACCAAAGTCCACACTTTGTTCTCATACATGGAACCCATCTTAGATTTCATGGGCTCAAGCCATTTGGCTGAATCTGGGCCCATCATCGCTTCCTCATAGTTCGTAGGTTCATGGTCAAGTAACATGACCTCCAGAACAGGATTACCGTACCACTCTGGTGCGGATCTTACTCTGGTTGACCTACGATGTTCGGTAGTAACTTGATCAGAAGTTTCATGATCATCATCATTAGCTTCCTCACTAATTGGTGTAGGAATCACATGAACTGATTTCTGTGATGAACTACTTTCCAATAAGGGATCATGTACAGTTACCTCATCAAGTTCTACTTTCCTCCCACTCACTTCTTTCGAGAGAAACTCCTTCTCTAGAAAGGATCCATTCTTAGCAACGAATATCTTGCCTTCGGATCTGTGATAGAAGGTGTACCCAACAGTCTCCTTCGGGTATCCTATGAAGACACATTTCTATGATTTGGGTTCAATCTTATCAGGTTGAAGCTTTTTCACATAAGCATCGCAGCCCCAAACTTTAAGAAACGCCAACTTGGGTTTCTTGCCAAACCACAGTTCATATGGTGTCGTCTCAACAGATTTATATGGTGCCCTATTTAACGTGAATGCAGCCGTCTCTAAAGCATAACCCCAAAACGATAGTGGTAAATCAGTAAGAGACATCATAGATCGCACCATATCTAATAAAGTGTGGTTACGATGTTCGGACACACCATTACGCTGTGAAACTATTCCGCATTGTTTCAAATGAAGACCAAACTCAGAATCAAATATTCTCCTCCAAGATCGATCAGAGAAACTTTATTTTCTTGTTACAATGATTTTACGCTTCACCTGAAATTCTTTGAACTTTTCAAATGTTTCGACTTATGTTTCATTAAGTAGATATAGCCATATCTGCTCAAATCATCTGTGAAGGTAAGAAAATAACGATATTCGCCGAGAGCCTCAACACTCATCGGACCGCATACATCAGTATGTATTATTTCTAACAAATCTGTTGCTCGCTCCATTGTTCCGGAGAATGGAGTCTTAGTCATCTTGCCCATGAGGCATGGTTCACAAGCATTAAGTGATTCATAATCAAGTGATTCCAAAAGTCCATCAGCATGGAGTTTCTTCATACGTTTTACACTAATATGACCTAAACGGCAGTGCCACAAATAAGTTGCACTATCATTATTAAACTTATATCTTTTGGTTTCAATACTATGAATATTTGTGTCACTACTATCGAGATTCAACAAAAATAGACCACTCATCAAGGGTGCATGACCATAAAAGATATTACTCATATAAATAGAACAACCATTATTCTCTGAATTTAAAGGAATAACCGCTCGCATCAAACAAGATCCAGATATAATGTTCATGCTTAACGCTGGCACCAAATAACAATTATTCAGGTCTAAAACTAATCCCAAGGTAGATGTAGAGGTAGCGTGTCGATGGCGATCACATCGACTTTGGAACCATTTCCCACGCCAGATCGTCACCTCGCCCTTAGCCAATATTCACTTAATCCGTAGTCCCTGCTTCGAGTTGCAAATATGAGAAATAGAACCAGATAAAATACCTGCACTAATGCGAGCATTAGTAAGGTACACATCAATAACATGTATATCAAATATACCTTTCACTTTTCCATCCTTCTTATCCGCCAAATACTTGGGGCAGTTTCGCTTCTAGTGACCAGTCCCTTTGCACTAGAAGCACTCAGTCTCAGGCTTAGATCCAGACTTGGGCTTGTTCACTTGAGTAGCAACTTGCTTGCCGTTCTTCTTGAAGTTCCCCTTCTTCCCTTTACCCTTTTTCTTGAAACTGGTGGTCTTGTTGACCATCAACACTTGATGCTCCTTCTTGATTTCTACCTCCACAGCCTTTAGCATCGCAAAGAGCTCGGGAATTGTCTTATCCATCCCTTGCATATTATAGTTCATCACGAAGCTTTTGTAGCTTGGTGGCGTGATTGAAGAACTCATTAATGACACTATCATCGTGAAGATTAACTCCCAGCTTGAGTCAAGTGGTTGTGGTACCCACATTCCGAGTATATGTTCACCGATGTAACTATTCTCCTCCATTTTGCAGCAGAGAACTTATTGGAGACTTCATATCTCTCAATCCGGCATTTGCTTGAAATATTAACTTCAACTCCTGGAACATCTCATATGCTGCATGACGCTCAAAACGATGTTGAAGTCCCAATTCTAAGCCAGAAAGCATGGCACCCTCGAACTATCGGGTAGTCATCAGATTTCTTTGCCGACATTCTAACGACATCAAGATCATTCGCATTCAGGCCTGCACTGCCGGTGCTTCCAGGACGAATTTTCTATGCAGCAATGAGGATAATCCTCAAGTTTTTTGACTATGTACCGCAAGGCAACAGCCTCACAAATTTTATTAAAACAATATGGGTTCAAGACAAAATTACAAAGGGAAACAAAAGGAAAAAGACTACTTACAGGAGTGATTAGTGTAAAGAAGCTATCCAATCAGTTAGTCTATCTCTATATTTACACTTGATTCTATGAGCTAAGAGAGAAATATCATGAATAAAATTCCTCCTCCAAGCTCCGAAAGTGGGCAACTCATTTCAAGATCCTTCCATTCCTTTGGGTCCAAATATTCTAGGTAGCCGTGAAAGACTACCTCTGAAAAACGGTTGACCAAATTCCTCCCCGCCACACAAGCCATTTCAAAAGTAGTCCGTTAGGTTGAACATTCCATGAAATGCCCAAATAATTCCGCACATCGCTATTAAAGTTGCAAGCAAAAAGAGATGAGCTCTATCTTCATGCAAACCCGAGAAGCAAATGGCACAAGTATCATCCTCGATAATCCAATGTCGCTCGTGATCATTTCCTAGTGTTCGACGATCCATCAAAAGAAGCCAGCCAAACACCTTGCTTGAGAGTGCAAGCACATTTCCATCCACCAAAAAGAGGGTCACCACGACTTCGAAAACAAGACAAATAGTAGATCCCGGATTGATAGTCCCCGCTTTTTGAAGGCCATTTCCGCACATCACTAACTCCCTCATGCAAGTTTATCGAGGCATTATAGCCTGAAGTTGATTGAATTCTCAAAAGCTTCAACCGATAAAGGCAGTGAAAATTGTCGGTCAGACAGGCAGCTCCATCACATTCTTAATGGTAAGCATGTCATCAATGACAAAAGAATGAAGCCTCGGGAAATGTTGTTGCATGATAACCACCTCGTTATTAAGTTGCCACCGATCCAGCCAGAAAACCACCGAGTCCCCGGAGCGCACATGAGGGACGGCCAACTTACAAAATTTGTCATAGAGTTTCATCACGTCACGCCACCAAAAAGAACCACAACTTTGCATTACTTGGGGTGGAGCATCAGCATAATATGTGTCCCAGATAAGTGAAATCCAGGGCACATCCAACTTGTTATAAAATTTGAAGAGGTGCTTGATCAACAAGGCATCATTTTGTTTGCCAAGGTCTAGAACCCCAAGTCCTCCCTGGTTCTTGAGCCGACATACTAACTCCCAAGCTGCCAAAGAGGATTGTCTTGGTGTGTCAGAGTTGCCTCGCCATAGACATTGCCGCATGATACGTTCTATCTGCTTCAAAATTCCTTGAGGCAATGAAAGGGTGCACAAGAAGTATATTGGCATGGAACATAAAACCGATTTCAAGAGCTGCAATGGCTACCCTGATTCAACAGACAGGATGAGGCGTATAATCTCTCTATGCGATCCACTAAGGGGAGAAAGTCATAGATTGTGGGCCGAGTAGTACCCATTGGCAATCCTGTAAGTAAATGGCATGGAGCCAACATCACATCCAAGCAAATCCGCCACACGCTGACCCTCCTCATCGACATATTCATTGGAATCAATCATGATTTACTAAAATTAACCCTCAAACCCGCTGACTTAGCAAAGGTCTCAAGCATCTCCTTGAAAGCGATGAGCTGGTCGCCCACCGCAGAAGGACAATTAATGTGTCATCAGCAGATTGAACAATCGGATAATCCCGTGAAGAGGTTGGTATGGGCAGTGTGAGAATGTTCCTTGCACACATCTCATTAACCACGGACTGCAATAAATCCACCGCAATCACAAATAACAAAGGGGATAATGGGTCTCCTTGTCGCACACCGTAACGGCGCATAAAGTGATTACCAGCACACCATTTAAGAGGACCGAAGAGGAACCAGAGGACAAGATGCTATCGATCCAACCTGTCCAACGATCATCAAAACCCTTGCATTTCAGAATCCTGAGAATCAGATCATGCTCGATGGTATCAAACGCCTTCGTGAAATCCAATTTGAGAAGGATTATAGGTCTTTTGGATGCCTTACACCGATGTATATATTCAAAACACCATGCAAGGCAATCTTGAATGGATCTACATCAAGAAACCCATATTGATTATGGCGAATACATTTTAGAATCACACTGCAAACGATTTGCCAAAAGTTTAGTTAAAAACTTGAGACAAGTGTTTGTCAACGATATGGGTCTAAAATCACCAATATATTCCGGCTCAACTTTTTGGAATGAGTGTAATGAGAGATGTATTCGCACACCCAGTTGCACTTTCCTCATAAACTCCCCGACCAGCTTCATAAAATCTGGCTTCAATATATTCCAACATTTCTTGAGGAGAAGACCAGAACCCATCGGGCCCGGAGTCCGTCAAGGCATGTTCAGAATCACCGATCCACCTCGAACCGTGAAAGGCAAGGATAAGTTCTCCAGCCCATCAATACGAAAGCAATTAATGTGTCAAGGTCAAAACCCATTTGTATACCTTTTGCTTGGCCCATTCTTCGATTGAAATCAGACCAAAACATCCCAGCTAACTGCTGATGATCAAGAATCACGCCCCCATCCTCAGATTTGATCAAGAAATAGTGTTTATCCTATATCTTTCAGTTGCCATTGCATGGAAGAATTTTGAATTCTCCTCACCAACTTTGATATTTCCGATCGTGCAACGTTGCTTCCAATAAATGAACTGCCAAAGGTAGGATATCTTCGAGATGTAATTTGACAATCTTCCAAAATTGAACTCCGCCAACTCAAGGGCCTAAATTCTCAATATTATCCAAAAACAATTACTTTGTTGCAATCAAAGAATGAGCGCTTTGACTTTGGATAGGTTAAGATGCCATTTCTTAAGAGCATAACGAAGAGATTTGAATTTAGCGTAAATGATTAAGGCAGTTGAAGATTTATCCATGTGGCTATTCCAAACCTCGATACACAATCCATAAAGCTGTGCAAATCAACCCAATAGTTTTCAAAGCGAAAAACCTTTGCCTTGGGGATACAAGTGGCAATTGAAACCACACACGGACGTGATCGAGGCAGCATGCGTAAGCGGAATAACCATTGTGTTAGTGATCGTGTGTCCAAGCCACGTATGTAAAAACCAATCAATTTGTTCGAGCAGGTGTGGTTTGCATATTAGACCATGTGTAATCGACGATTCTTGATTGGCAGTTCAACAAGACCTAAATGACCAATTATTTCATTAAACAAAAGATATCATTCACATCACCACCGGCTGATTTCGATTCTCAATCGAACGATAAAGTTAAAGTCACCTAAAAGAAGCCAATTGTCCTCGAGTTGAATATCCAGATTATATAACCATTGCACAAAATCATCACGCTACGGTCCTTGACACGGACCATAAATTGAGACAAGAAACCAAGACTCGATGTATGTTTTGATTGAAACTTCACAATAATGCCATATGGTTTAGCCTCAATTAAGCTGCCTATGAAGAGAGATGAATTCCATATGACCACCATACCAGCGGATGCACCAACCGATGGTACATAAACAAAGTTATCAAAACGCCGTGGACAGAATTTTCTAATGAAGCGATGATCAATATGCATGCATTTGGTTTCTTGGAGCAAACAACAGAGCATCCACTTTCATTGATCTTTTGCCTAACCGCAAGCTGACGCGCTTCAGAATTCAGACCCCTAAACGAGGTTTGATTCATTACATACCAAAAGAGGACATAGTAAAAGTAAGCCACACAATGGCCTACAACCCACTAGACAGATGTAAACTGCAAAGTTCCAAACAGATAAGAATGTAAAAAGGCGATTATGGTACGCCATGGACCTAAACCCGGACGATTAAACTAATCATCGGAACTTGCACTCGTTGTTGAGCGGAAGGATCAGCTGCAAGCTTATCCATCGTGATTTTCTCCGTGCAATGCGAAGACGAGCACCAATTCGCTGAAGATCAACTATGGTCGCCGAGGAGGCACTACGTAATCAGCGCCAGCTTGAAGGTGCAGTTTTGCGCTTCTTCCCGTGTGTGGCTTCCTAGGAGGTGTCCCAATAACTAGCTGACGGTAGCCATCACGCATCGTGACCGAGGCGCAGCATCGCTACCGACCTCGATTCCACAATGACTTTAGAGGCTTTGGGCTTTTCCACGCCAGTAGTAACTTTAGGAACAGCCAGAACTCAAATGTTTCAAAGAACAGTGCTCATCAATATCACAAAACAAAGAGCTCGAGCTACAGTGCCTTTAACAGTGTCATTTCCTTAAACCGAAGTCACAGTAACAGGTGCAGGCAGAGCTGCAATTTCGAGCTGGAGTGGTAAAAAGAGTCGACCAGATTGATTATTCAAAAGGGCACCGAGATGAGACCGAAGACAACCTTTGGGATATCGAGATCCCAATAAGCGGCAATACCTTCAAACGAAGCGCTTCCATTGCATTACAGGGCAGGTGACAGGCCCAAAAACAGTTAGCACTTGTCCGATCATTAAAGGAGGCTGCTGCGTCCCATTGGGTGCGGAGAACTGCAACTTCAGCAGCACCGATGCCGCAGTTAATCAATCCTCGCATAACCAAGCACAATTGATTCTTGAGACTGAACTTCCTCAACGTTATCCCGCTGCCCCACTTCCCAACTTGTGGAGGGTCATTCTGCGGATGTTCATTGGGTGCAGCACATCGCTCCAACCCAGCCCGGAACTCGTAAAACCCAATTATGATTGTTGAACCGCATGTTGCCGTGGAGAGGGTGGGATTGCCATTGAAGGGCATTGATCCTCATCACAGGTAGGATATCAAGAAAGTCTGCAGATAGAATATAAACCGAGCAGTCCAAGAAACCAACCTCCAAAGTCAGCAAATTCTCTCAGATGTCACCGATCTAGGGACCATAGATGATGCAGGAAAAGACACATAGACCAAAGATCGGACCATCATTGGATCATCCCGATGCCAATGGTGGAAGCGCCAAAAGTAATCGATAACATCCGCAAGATATTGAGAGCGCCTTATAATCCAAAGGAACTCCTAGCAAGATAACCCATCCCTTCAAAACCTTGAGCAGCTCAGAAGTTAATACCTCGCCATGCGGAATAAACCCGACAAATCTATCGCTGCCCAAATTGAAAGGAGGATGATCAACTAATGCTTGGCGGGCCGTGAGCATCGCAGAGACGAAACAAACCAACTCCTTGGATCCATGGTCAGCATCCAACACAGCTCTCGCAGAGTATTGACGACAAAATCACCGACTCAGATTCCTCGAGATGGCGACTTCTTCGTAGGGGAGCCGGCTCGACAATGGCGATTTACATACCCTCATGCTGTCGATCCGAGCCACCGCGCAAAAGAAAGTGCGAGGCAAGCGAGCTCTCCATCGATGATATCGAATCCATGCGGAGGAAATCCATCGGGTCCAGCGGAAAGTTGGCCATTGCCGAGCCGGGAGGGGTGATCCAAAGCCGGAGGCGAGGTGATTGAGGGTGATGGTGAGGAGGGCGGCAGAGGCGCCAGGGTGGTGGCTCGACCGGCAATGGTGGGATGGACGGGCGGTAGGCTTGATAGGATCGGGCATAGACCCTCCGTGCTAGCTATGGAGAAACGAGGAGTCCCGCCCCAAAAACCTGCTGACCGTTAGATACGGGGATTTGGACCATGGGACCCACCTGTAAGAGGGAGATAGGCTAGAATCGAGCAGCCCTTGTCCTGTGCCCCAATCGAAAGCATCTACGGCACCTAACCCCGCTGGTGCACGCTACTGGATAAATGCTTCATTGACAAACAATTTTGACATTTCCAAACTTTGAAAACCATGTCATCCACTAGATCATTAAATCCATCATAATCAACAGTGATTCCGATGTCCCAGACTAATAAACCTCATTTCCAATAATGTGGAGGTGCGATAGAGATTCGAAGCAGCTTGGGTCGAACAGATCGGACCGAGAAACCTCCGGGCTGGGAATTAAACTGGTCAAGAAGTCTCCGGCCGCCACCGACTGGCCTGCTCCATCCCATGCACATGCAGATTCACGTCCAAGTAGATGGATTAATCCTGAAATACCGCCAAGGAAGTAGCATGGACGCTGACTGTTCCGAAAATAATGGGTGGTTCTGCCACCGCCCATCGGAGTTCGGGCCGCCGCATGAGGAACGATGTCTTCTCGCGAGGCAGCACCGTACCCAGATTCAAACCGCTTACAAGACCTCGCGAAGCAGGAAAAGAGTATCCTTGCAAACATCATACTGTTAGAAAGTGGCAAATGAAATCTTCTTCGAGGCCTAGAGCTCAGACGTAAGGCAGATTTGGAAGGAGGCTTATGCATAGCTAGTAAACCCATAGCAAAGACGCTTTTTAGAAGGGCTAATGATAATCCATTCAGCATCACACTCTTTCTTCCAAATAACAAACTCACGCTTCCAATTAGGGCCGCCATTACCCCACGATGAAAGTAGCATTTGAATTATGGACACGCCAAAGATCGCAAATGAAGAATAAAATGCCAACACGCTTGCATGATACCATAAATGAGAATACCTTGTCCGCAATGAGTTGCACAGATAGATCAATTGCAGATCCTCCAGCTTGCACATTCCAAAGCCGCAGCCACCGAATCCTCATCAAGACGAAATTCAGTTCGCCAAGGACACAACCATAATAAATGGCTCGTGGTCATCCGAGGGATGAATGGTTTTCACAAGATCTGAAAACCTCCTCCGCAAAAGCCACACCTTGGAGAAATCCAGATCCAAAGTTGATCCACCATGAGGACCCATGTGAGATGGGTATAGGGTGGTAGATCGAGAACTCCAAGAAGATGGATGGAGAGAGGACCAGATTTATCGGCCGAGGAGAAAGATCGCTGAGAGTTTAGGGCGCCGTGGGAGGAGAGGTGGGACTCTCATCGCCTGCTATAACATCCAATGTCCAAACTTGATTTCTCTCCGATAATCTCGTTACGGACCGAGTCCGTAGTTGCTACCATCATCTTTCAACTTAGCTTTCTCTAGGAACGCATTAAAATTCAAAGGAACAGTGGCACGGGCCATTGATCTACAACAACACAGACATGCAAAATACTATCAGGTACTAAGTTCAAGACAAATTAAAGTTCAGTTAATCATATTACTTAAGAACTCCCACTTAGATAGACATCCCTCTAATCATCTAAGTGATCACGTGATCCAAATCAACTAAACCATGTCCGATCATCACGTGGGATGGAGTAGTTTTCAATGGTGAACATCACTATGTTGATCATATCTACTATATGATTCACGCCGACCTTTCGGTCTCAGTGTTCCGAGGCCATATCTGCATATGATAGGATCGCCAAGTTTAACCCGAGTATTCTCAAGGTGCAAACTGGCTTGCACCCGCTGTATGTGAACATAGAGCTTATCACACCCGATCATCACGTGGTGTCTCTAAGACGATTTAACCGCTGTAATGGTGCACACTCGTGGAGAACACTTATACCTTGAAATTTAGTGAGAGACCATCTTATAATGCTACCGCCGAACTAAGCAAAATAAGATGCATAAAGGATAAATATCACATGCAATCAATATAAGTGATATGATATGGCCATCATCATCTTGTGCCTTTGATCTCCATCTCCAAAGCACCGCCTGCTGGGAAACGAGTAATTTCAAAATTCCTACGCACACGCAAGATCATGGTGTATAGCAACGGGAGGGGAGAGTGTTTTCTACATACCCTCGTAGATCGTAAGCGGAAGCGTTATGACAACGTGGTTGATGTAGTCGTACGTCTTCACGATCCGAGCGATGCAAGTACCGAATACACGGCACCTCTGAGTTCAGCACACGTTCAGCTCAGTGACGTCCCAGGAACTCACGATTCAGCAGAGCTTCAAGGGAGAGTTCCGTCAGCACAACGGCGTGATGACGATGATGATGATGCTACCGAGCAGGGCATCGCCAAAGCACCGCTATGATATGAGCGAAGTGGATTATGGTGGAGGGGGCACCGCACACGGCTAAAAGATCAACTGATCAACTTGTGTGTCTATGGGGTGCCTCCCTCCCCGTATATAAAGGAGTGGAGGAGGGGAGAGGCCGGCCCTCTCTATGGCGCGCCCTAGGGGAATCCTACTCCCACCGGGAGTAGGATTCCCCCTTCCCTAGTTGGAGTAGGAGAGGAATGGAAGGAGGAGTAGAAGAGAAGGGGGGGGCTGCCGCCCCAAACCTATTCCACCGGGTCCCCGCCTAAGGAAGCACCAGCCCTTGTGGGCTGGTGTGCTTCCTTCTTATGGCCCATAAGGCCCATACTTCTCCCGAGGGGTTTCACTAACCTCCCGGTACTTCGAAAAAAAACTGCCCGAACCACTCGGAACCTTTCCGATGTCCGAATATAGCCTTCCAATATATCGATCTTTACGCCTCGACCATTTCGAGACTCTCGCCATGTCCCTGATCTCATCTGGACTCAACAACCTTCAAGACATTAAATCACATAAACTCATAATATCGATCGTCAAGAAACGTTAGCGTAAGGGACCCTACGGTTCGAGAACTATGTAGACATGACCAAGACACGCCCACGATCAATAACCAATAGCGGAACCTCGATGCTCATATTGGCTCCTACATATTCTACGAAGATCTTTATCGTCAAACCGCATAATGCTACCTCTTGAGCACGCGCTGGTTTTCCTTGAAGAGGAAAGGTGATGCAAGAAGCAGCGTAAGTATTTCCCCGCTTTTGAGAACCAAGGTATCAATCCAAGAGGAGGCCACGACCAGTCCCTCGCACCTACACAAACAATTAATCCTCGCAACCAACGCGATAAAGGGGTTGTCAATCCCTTCACGGTCACTTACTTAGAGTGAGATCTGATAGATATGATAAGATAATATTTTTTTGTATTTTTATGATAAAGATGCAAAGTAAAATAAAAGAAAAATAAATGAAGCTAGAAATAACTTGTTGTTGGGAGATTAAATATGATGGAAAATAGACCCGGAGGCCATAGGTTTCACTAGTGGCTTCTCTCGAGAGCATAAGTATTACGGTGGGTGAACAAATTATCGTTGAGCAATTGACGGAATTGAGCATAGTTATGAGAATATCTAGGTATGATCATGTATATAGGCATCACGCCGAGACAAGTAGACCGACTCCCCTCATGCCTACTACTATTACTCCACACATCGACCGCTATCCAAAGATGCATCTAGAGTATTAAGTTCAAGAGAACAGAGTAACGCTTAAGTAAGATGACATGATGTAGAGGGATAAATTCATGCAATATGATATAAACCCCATCTTGTTATCCTCGATGGCAACAATACAATACGTGCTTTGCTGCCCCGCTATCACCGGAAAGGACACCGCAAGATTGAACCCAAAGCTAAGCACTTCTCCCATTGCAAGAAAGATCAATCTAGTAGGCCAAACCAAACTGATAATTCGAAGAGACTTGCAAAGATAACCAATCATACATAAAATAATTCAGAGAAGATTCAAATATTGTTCATAGATAAACTTGAACATAAACCCACAATTCATCGATCTCAACAAACACACCGCAAAAGAAGATTACATTGACTAGATCTCCACAAGAGAGGGGGAGAATATTGTGTTGAGATCCAAAAAGAGAGAAGAAGCCATCTAGCTAATAACTATGGACCCGAAGGTCTGAGGTAAACTACTCACACGTAATCGGAGAGGCTATGGTGTTGATGTAGAAGCCTCCATGATTGATGCCCTCCCATGGAGCTCCTAAAAGGCCCCAAGATGGGATCTCATGGGCATGTAAGGTTGCGGTAGTGGAATTAGGTTTTGGCCCAGATCCGTAGTTTGGGGGCACGCAGTATATATAGGAGGAGAAGTACGCCGGTGGAGCAACATGGGCCCCACGAGGGTGGAGGGCGCGCCTGGGGTAGGCATGCCCCCTACCTCGTGCCTTCCTCGCTGATTTCTTGACGAGGGTCCAAGTCCTCCTCGATCACGCTGCTCCAAAAATCATGTTCCAAGTTTTCATTCCGCTTGGACTCGCTTGATATTCTTTTTCTCGCTAAACTCAAATAGGCAAAAACAAGAATTTCGGCTGGGCCTCCGTAAATAGGTTAGTCCCAAAATAATATAAGAGTGTATAATAAAGGCCAATAATGTCCAAAACAGAATATAATATAGCATGGAACAATAAAAATTATAGATACGTTGGAGACGATCAAGCATCCCCAAGCTTAATTCCTGTCATTCCTCGAGTGGGTAAATGATAAAAACAGAATTTTTGATGTGGAATGCTACTTGGCATAATTTCAATGCAATTCTCTTAATTGTGGTATGAATATTTAGATCCGAAAGATTCAAGACAAAAGTTTAATATTGACATAAAAATAATAATACTTCAAGCATACTAACTAAGCAATTATGTCTTCTCAAAATAACATGGCCAAAGGAAGTTATCCCTACAAAATCATATAGTCTGGCAATGCTCTATCTTCACCACACAAAGTATTTAAATCATGCACAACCCCGATGACAAGCCAAGCAATTGTTTCATACTTTTGATGTTCTCAAACTTTTTTCAATCTTCACGCAATACATGAGCGTGAGCCATGGACATAACACTATATGTGGAATAGAATGGTGGTTGTGGAGAAGACAAAAAAGGAGAAGATAGTCTCACATCAACTAGGCGTATCAACAGGCTATGGAGATGCCCATTAATAGATATCAATGTGAGTGAGTAGGGATTACCATGCAACGGATGCACTAGAGCTATAAGTATATGAAAGCTCAACAAAAGGAACTAAGTGGGTGTGCATCCAACTCGCTTGCTCACGAAGACCTAGGGCATTTTGAGGAAGCCCATCATTGGAATATACAAGCCAAGTTCTATAATGTAAATTTCCCACTAGTATATGAAAGTGATATCATAGGAGACTCTCCATCATGAAGATCATGCTGCTAATTTGAAGCACAAGTGTGGTAAAAGGATAGTAACATTGTCCCTTCTCTCTTTTTTTCTATTTTTTATTTTTTTATTTGGGCCTTCTCTTTTTTTATGGCCACTTCTCTCTTTTTTTATTTAGTCCGGAGTCTCATCCTGACTTGTGGGGGAATCATAGTCTCCATCATCCTTTCCTCACTTGGGACAATGCTCTAAAAATGATGATTATCACACTTTTATCTACTTACAACTCAACAATTACAACTCAATACTTAGAACAAAATATGACTCTATGTGAATGCCTCCGGCGGTGTACCGGGATATGAAATGAATCAAGAGTGACAGGTATGAAAGAATTATGAACAGTGGCTTTGCCACAAATACAATGTCAACTACATGATCATGCGAAGCAATATGACAATAATGGAGCGTGTCATAGTAAACGAAACGGTGGTAAGTTGCATGGCAATATATCTCGGAATGGCTATGGAAATGCCATGATAGGTAGGTATGGTGGCCGTTTTTAGGAAGGTATATGGTGGGTGTATGATACCGGTGAAAAGTGCGCGCTAATAGAGAGGCTAGCAATGGTGGAAGGAAGAAAAGTGCGTATAATCCATGGACTCAACATTAGTCATAAAGAACTCATATAGTTATTGCAAAAATCTACAAGTTTTCAAAGCAAAGTATTACGCGATGCTCCTAGGGGATAGATTGGTAGGAAAAGACCATCGCCGTCCCCGACCGCCACTCATAAGGAAGACAATCAATAAATAAATCATGTCTGACTTCATCACATAACGGTTCACCATACGTGCATGCTACGGAATCACAAACTTTAACACAAGTATTTCTAAAATTCACAACTACTCAACTAGCATGACTCTAATATCACCATCTCCATATCTCAAAACAATTATCAAATATCAAACTTCTCATAGTATTCAACACACTCATAAGATTTTTTTACTAATCTTGAATGCCTATCATAATTAAAGCAAATTACCAAGCTGTTTTGTAGGACTCTCAAAATAATCTAAGTGAAGCATGAGAGAACAAAAGTTTCTATAAAACAAATCCACCACCATGCTCTAAAAGATAGAAGTGAAGCACTAGAGCAAAATCTATATAACTCAAAAGATATAAGTGAAGCACATAGAGTGTCGGGAAGTTGATCGTGACCCACTTAACACCTATGGGACCGAGTCCCTTGTGGTTCAAGTTGAAGCGGAGATTGCACAAAGAGCGGATCAAGCGATGCACACGAGCAGTTTTACCCAGCTTCGAGCTCTCCGGAGAGATAATACTCCTACCGCTGCTTGGTTGATTGTATTGTGTTCTTGCTAGGGAGCAATGAGAGCTACAAAACCTAGCCCGAGTGGGTGTCTCTAATCTCATATGTGTCGTAATGAACCGAACGGAGCCGAACCCTTTCTACGCTGCACATGGGCCTCCTTTTATAGGCTCAAGGGGTCACCACAGTGGCAAGTAGACAAGGGTAAAATAGGAAAATAAAGGGTTGGTACACCGCTTTGTGCCAAAGGTACAAAGGATCTATACCTAACTCGACGGCAAGGGACAAGATTAATAAATGCCCGCCCCGCCGCCTAAACAAAGGCAACAGGACCGCCAAGTGCACCACCGCTTGCTATGATGGTAAGCTTGTCGGGCCGCTTATCGCTGCTCCCCGCTGGCTGCACAGCTTTGACACGCTGCGTTCGGAGTAGCCCCACGGTGACACGCTACGGATGAGCCGGAGCGAGATGAAGAGAGTTGCTTGCCGGGGCAAGCGCCTTGTCAGCGATCGAATCCTTGTCGCGCTTGGGAGCTTGTCGCCACCAGCCTTCCCGCAAGCTCCTCTTGCCGGGTCTTGTTTCTTCGTGCCTTGAGGGCCTTCCCTGCAAGCTCCTCTTGCCGGGCCTTGAAGACTTTGTTCTTGAATGGCTCCAAAGGAGCCGCTGAGGACCTTGGCGGTCACTAGGCCAGCCCTGCCGCTGGTGTTGCGATCGCCGGCACGAAGTTCGGGATACTAGGGTACCCCTACCTAGTACAATCGACAGAGCCCCGGCCCGGGCCACACACATGACGAAGCTCATGGGCCAGGCTCAAAATAGTGCTCTCGGCACGCTGCCTAGATCGCGCAGCTACCGCTTCGACCCACCACGCCTCTACGAACGGCACGCCCGAACGAGGGTGATCTCCGCCGCCACATCGTAGAAGGTTTCCGCTGTACCCTTTCTTCGCTTTTTCCATCAAGGGCTCTGCCCGCCTTTTCCGTATTCTTTCATGGCGTCATGAACACATATGGCCTCCGCCTCCTTGATTTCACCCCCAACACCGCCCTCACCATGGCAGTTTTCGACACCTTCATGGTAGAACTTTGTCGGAGTCCACCCGAATGTAGCACTTTTCCGCCATTACTTCATGCCCCGTGTTGAGAGAGGAGAGCTGCTTGCCGGAGGGATTGCATGGATCTCCAGGATCGGCAAGAAGGAAGCATATCTTGACGGAGAGCTGCGCAGCAAGTGGGAGGAGGAGAGCCGATTGGTGCTGGATCATAGAGGAGGACCCACAGCCTTTTACTGCCTCGCGCCAAACTCCCATAGTGCGCGGCACGATTGGAGCAACTTGGCCGAGGATGCCAAGTTGAAGATTGTCGTGACTCGGATCTTGCGCCGTGCATGCCGGGCTTACCGTAGGAGCTGTTGGCGCGATTTCCTTCGCCGGATTGCGCCTTTGCAGGAGAGGGGAGGCCTGCTGGGAATTCCAAAACGCGGCGACATCATGAGGCTGCGCTCGGCCTCAATCGAACGCCACCGCCTTGGAGCTGGATGCCATGCTGCGGAGTTGTTCAAGCCCGGCGCAGATCACCCCGAGTGGTTCATGTTGCCGAGGGAGTCGGGCTTTTGTGCAACAACTCGTCCGCTTGACCGCATCCGCTGATGATGCTGCCAGCGATTCCCATGGAATCGTTCCAACTTGGCAGGAGCCCGCCGACGACGTCGTGCAGCAGTTCTTCGACAACTTGGAAGAAGTGCCGATCCACGCCGACGAGCAAAAGTGGCTCACTCGCGACACCACCGAGCAAGAGATGGCGCGCATTGCCACAAGGTTGGAGGAGGCGGCGGAAGCTGCCACCGCTGGCGTGTTTGGGTTCACCGTCGAGGAGGCAGAGGCAGCCGAGGCGGCAAGTCTTGCCGATCGAGAGGAGTTTGTCGGCAAGGAGGAGCAGGCCGAGCACGACGCTGAGCCGAACGAGCCTGCCGGGGGCGCCTCCCCTCCGCCTTCAAGTAGCTTGCCGCGGGAGGAGCCCACGGCCCCGCCAAGAAGACACCTCCGCAAGACCGGAGAAGTGACGGGCGGCAGACGGGCCAACAGCCGCTGCCGCTACCTCGGACGCGTTTCCACCGCTGCAAGCACTGCTGTTGGGAGCGCTCATGCCGCCACAACAACGGGAGCGGGCCTTCGAGCCATTGCCCCGCACCGCTAAGCGTCCGAGGGATCCTACCTTCAGCTCGCCGACCGAGCGAACTTGACTTCTCCGCCTCAGCTGGCGAAGAAGAGGAAGAGTAAGATCTTGTTGTCGCTACTTGTAATTCTTCAATTTATCGCTTATCTTGTATCCGACTTGTTTCATTCTGAGCTTTTACTTTTTTCAGACGCCGCTCGAGAGGGCATCAAGAGAGCCAAGACCGTGGTGGTCATCAAGACGAATCTCCCGTATGCATGGGGCACGCTCGAGACCCCTGCTGTCGGATCCGCAACCTTCCCCAAGCAGCCCCCAAAGACAGCCCCCAGCAAAGTAAGTGTTTGGTTTATTTCACGGTTCGGTGCTTGGGTGCTCCTTTTATACAGATATCCGGCTTGTTGATTTGTGCAGAGCAGAGCAGCCTCATCAGAGGCCCCGAGGTCACTCCCAAGTTCTGCTCTGCTTCAACCACGCCGCCAAGGGAGAACTCTCCGCCAAGGGAGCACTCTCCCAAGGGAGGCCTCCGCAAGGGAGTCTCGACAGGGGCAGCGCCGACGACCCTCCAAAGGTGGAGACATGCTGCACAGATCCCATTGCAGTAATCTTCTTACTTGAAAATTTCCCATGGGTCTTTTTTTTTTTTCTTCTTCTTTTCAACATTTGCTTGACTTGTTCTTTATTTCTCTCTCGATCATCGATCCATCCGCCGGAGATCCGATGGAGACTAAGGTTGCCGGCGAGGAGGACGCCGCGGCAACAATGACGACGCCGCCAACATGGAGGAGGAGGAGGCCGATGCCGGCGGGTCCGCCGGGCGGGAGGCCGCCAAGGCTACCGCGCAGGGTCGGGAGGGGTCTGTGATCGCACGACGGCCCCGAGGCCGCAGGAGCTCCAGCGCTACGCCGACCGCCGATCCTCCGCCATCGATGCAGCACCAGTTCTGGCGGCCCCAGCCCGCGCATTCAAGGCCGCGACGGTGTTCTTCATCAGCTTCCATGGGCGCCGAGCCTGTGGCGCCGGCCGAGGGAGAGACCTTCGACGAGGAGCTGCTCGCCTCACTGGGTCATCATCGTTGACGCGCCAAGCAGCAGCAGCGGCGAAGTTCGAGGAAGAGCAGCCGCCGAAGAAGTTGCCGTCGCTTACCGCGCCCGCCAAGCCAAGCTGGAGTCTGTGGAGGCGCTTTGTCGCGAGGGCGGAGCGATATGGAAAAGCGCTGCAGAAGATCTCCGGCGCGCTAACAAGGAAACCTCCGGACATAGCGTAAGCTGGAGCAGCTTGTCGAGGAGCGCATTTACCTTCATCCCGAGAAGGCCGAGGTCGAGGAGCAGCAAAGGCTTGCCGGGCAGAAGCTCTTCACAGAAGAAGGGAGCTGGCGCAGCGAAGATCAACCTCGACAGCTATGAGGAAGATCTTACAGCTGCAGCAATCAATTGGCGAGCACTCACGGAGGCAAAGGATGCCGCCGCTGCCGAGGCCGCCAAGAAGGAATTGGAGACAGGGTGGCGAGCCGAGGCCACCCTCCGTAAGAGCGGCGCAGGAGGTCACCGGGCTTAAGCGCTGAAAAGTGCGGAAGGACGCCACACTCTTGGTGAGTTGCGGGTCGCTTTGCCGAGAAGATCAAAGAGGTCGACGCCGCCAAGGACTCAAGGCGGATCTTGAATCAAGCTGGCTTTTTGACGGAGACGCCGGACAGCGCCAAGGAGCGGGAAGTAGGTTTGTTGGAGAAGATCAAGGCCAACGAGGAGCTGTTGGCGAATGCCGCGATCGCCTGTGATACCCTCGTGGAGAGCATGATGCATCGGATGTAAGGTCTTGTGGACACCGCCGCGCCATCCACAATGAGCCGATGGAGCTGGGATGGTGGATCTCGGTACTCCACCGACCAGCACCTTCAACCCAGCGCCAAACTCAGCCTGTTCTTCAAGGGCGCAGACGGGTCTCCAGCTGCCCGGAAGAGATCCCAAAGCAGCCGCCAACGAAGTCGCACAAATCAAGGCCGGGCTTTCTGTATGGTGCCGATGAAGGTGGCCTTCCGCAATCCAGGCTAACTTCGCTAACGCCTCAAGTCCCCGCCGCCAATTGTCGACGCCAAGCACTCAAGGCCCTTTGTCGCACTCCATCGTGGGACAGGGTGAGCGGAGTCAGGGTATTCGATGGCGACCGCAGAGACTAGGCCGCTAAGTTTATCTTTCCCTTGTCGCTGCCGATCATGTTTAGAACAATTTATTAGATCTCGCGACATGTTATTTTGTAATATACTCTATCTTAGGCAAACGATCGCAATGTTATTTCCTTTACTCGATTTCTTCCTTTGTATGTTTGTGCCCACGCTTTTAGGTAACTTGTCGGTGCGGGCACATTTGTTTCTAGAAGCCGAAAGTGCGGACGCCGCAGCCTGGCGGGCAATGCCGCCCCAACAAGCAACCTTGTCGCAATCTGGTTGCAGCTCACTTAAATTGTTGAGCGGACTCAAACAAAGTAAGGGCGCAAACCAGCCGCTGAAGTTGGTTCCTTCAAGCATGTGTTTTCCATACAAAGTATTATCATTCGAGGAAGATAACTTAAAATTTTAAAACTGATTGCTCAAACTTTGGCAACTTAGCTTTTCTGTCGTTCGCTTCCCGGCAAGGCGATACTTCCTTGAGTGACACTTGACGACCCATACCATTATCTTCTCCTTCCCCCCCGGCTAACTTGTGGGCGAAGGAACCTTCCTTTCTCGTGAGAAGAAAGAAGAGAAAATAAAGTTATGGAGCCTAGTGGCTCGTTATTGCTTACCGGGTGTGGATGCTGCACAAAATGTTAGATAATACATGCATAAAGGATTATGAAAGCATGCATTTGACAAGTTGTGCGCAACACATGAGCTTTATCGACGACGGGTCTCTGCGCTCGCTTTGTACAAAGGATTACATGCAACAGCGGAAAGACTTGTATAGTAGGTGGTTGCCGGAACGGGTTCCGCAACCGCGCCTCTATGGGTAAAACTCATGAAGATGCTCTATATTCCAGGAGTTGCTCACCGAACGCCATCTTCGGTCTCAAGGCTGACAGCCGCCGCCTAGTGACTCGCTTCACCCGATAAGGGCCTTCCCACTTCAAGGCCAACTTGTTGGAATTCTTGGCGGATTGAACGCTGCCAAGAACAAGGTCGCCTTTCCTCGAAGCTTCCGCGCTAACTTTGCGGTTATGGTAGCGGCGCAAAGCTTGCTGGTAACGAGCAGCTCAGACAATGCCTCAAGACTATCTTCCTCAAGGAGCAGCGTCCATCTTGTCGCAGCTGCTCTTGCTCAAGCTCATCATAAGTTTAGAACTCGAGGTGACCCGTGATACGAAGTTCCGTGGGGAGAACTGCCTCGCCCATAGACTAGAGCGAAGGTGTCCAGCCAGTGGCTCGACGGCGCCGCCCCGACGACAAAAGAACCACCGCAGCTCCTCAATCCAGCTTTCTTCCGCACTTGCGCAGCCTCGCGAAAGTTCTGGTCTTGAGTCCTCGCAGCACTTCAGCTGCTTGTTCTTTCGCTGACCGCTGCTCCTGGATGAGCAATGGCAAAGCAGACCTTGGCGCCAAGATCTTGGACGATTGCATGAAGGTGCGACTCAGGAATTGTGTGCCGTTGTCGGTGATGATCCTGTTAGGTATCCCAAAACGGCAAACAATTGACTCAAGAACTTGATCGGCCGATCGCGGCTGCCACCTTCCTCACCGCTTCCACTTCCGCCCACTTTGTGAACTTGTCGATTGCGACGCATAAGTATCAAAGCCCCGGCAGCTCGGGAAAGGGGTCGAGGATGTCGAGCCCCGCAGACCGAAAAATGGCCAGGATAAAGGGATCGCCCGGAGAGCTTGAGCCGGCTGGTGTATCTGCTTGAATGGAACTGCACGCTTCACACTTGGTTACTTGTGCGCCAGATCCTCGAGGGCTTCCGCCGAAGAAACCTTGCCGGAAAGCTTTGCTCGCAAGTGTTTTGCGCCAATGTGATGACCACATATGCCTCCATGTATCTCTCGCCAACAGCTTCGTCCATCTTCCCGCAAATACACTACAATTTCACACCGCTGAGTCTTCTTCCGCATGTGATGTTGTCAACAAACCGGTACATACTTGACCGCCGGGCTACTCTTTCCGCTTCTTCTTGCTCTTGGGAAGTTCTCCGTCTCAAGGAAATGGACGATCTGTCAGGCTCCATGTTGGAGCTATGCTCGACAACAAGAACTAAAGGCACATCTGGCCAAGGGAACATCAGCTTCTACGGCAAGAACTCGCGCTCACCGAGCTTGATGATCCCCGCAAGCTTGCCGGAGCAAAACTTGCCGGAGCGTCCTTTCAACGAAACAAACCCTAGGGCTTGTCGGAGCAGCATCGCCTCAAATGATATCTGTGTTGATTTTGGGGACCTTCTTGGCGGCGTTTGTGGAGCTCTCACGAGAGTAGTCACCGTAAACTAACTTCCTTTTTTTGTTCTCGTCCAGCTTGATGGTGTTACAGCTTGGTTGAGTCAGCTTGAGCACAAAATCCCTAGTTCCATTGTGTAACTTGAGTGCAGCGACTTTGACAAGCCATCAAGAATATCATTCTCGAAGCTCTTGAACATGTTCCATTTGCAGGCCTTCAAAGTGCTCTTCTAGCTTTCTCACTTCATCAACGAGGCTTCCATCAACGGACTCGATAATCTTTGTTTACTTGGCGACGATTGTCGCGAGTCACCCCGACAATAAGCTTCCCGATCCCAAGGTCCATCGCAATCTCGAGACCGCAAGCAAACCTTCATACTGCAGTATTATTTGTTGCTTGTTCCTTGGGAAAGTGCATTTGAACTATGTACTTGAGGTGCTCTCCGTGGTGCGATAAGCAGACGCCGCACCGCGCGCTTTGCAGCTAGAAGGCACGATCAAAGTACATCAGCCACTCTTTATTTGCCTCCTTGACGGGATGCTCGCTCGAATTTCTTCGCCTTATGCTACGCCCACTCGCCATAAATTATGCCAATGCTCGCCTCGGATAGTTGAAGTGCTTTCAAACTTGAGGCCAAAGCTTGACAGCCCAAAGGCCCACTCGACAATCCTGCCTGTTGCTTCGGATTCTCGCAATATCCTCTTCGTGGGAAAGCAAGTGACAACTGTTATCTCGTGCTTGAAGTAATGGCGCAGCTTTCGAGGCCATGAGGAGGCCGAAAAGCAACTTCTCGCACACCGTAGTACTTTGATCTAGCCCCTCGAAGGGAGTCGACAAAATAGACTGGGCGCTGCACCATCCTTTTCTCAATCTCTCGCAATCCTCGCAGAGCCGCCCTCGCCGGGACCGAGCTTGACGGTGAAGCCCTCGCTTGTCGCTGGATGCATTTGCTCTTGCTGTACTTTCACATTCTGCCTCCTTTCCGCTACTAACGCAGCACTAACCATTTGATTGGTTGCCGCTATACAGCAGCAACTTCTCTTGTGTCTTAGGTGCAACAAGTATTGGAGTGGAGGACATGTACCTCTTCAAGTCTCGCAGCAGCTTCCGCTTCGGGAGTTCATTTCATTGACCTACCTTTTTCAAAATCTTGAAAATGGCAGGGCCGCCACCTGACCTAGAGATAAACCTGGTGAGAGCAGCCACGCAACCGCAAGCCTTCTTACATACTTGACGCGCTTTGGTGCTTCAATCTGCCAATGGCCTTGATCTTGTCGGGTTGGCTTCAACCTCTCTGAGATTATTTAAGAACCCAGAAGCTTGCCGGAAGGAACTCCAAACACGCACTTCTGGATTGAGCTTGAGGTTGATCTTTGCAGATTTGCAAAGGTCTCATCCAAATCTTGAACCAGGTTGCCTCGCCCTTGCTCTTGACCACTATGTCATCCATGTATGCTTCTACATTTCTGCATTTGGGGCTCAAAAGCATCGTGGACCACTTTGCAAACGTTGAACCAGCATTCTTCAAACCAAAAGGCATCCGTATGAAACAAGATGTGCCACATGGTGTAATGAATGCGGTTTTCTTCATCTTCTTCGCCATGAATATCCGATGATATCCTGAATATGCATCAAGAATGAAAGCAAATCACATCCACCGTGGAGTCAATAATCTGATCTATACGCAAGGAAATGGGTCTTTGGGACAAGCTTTATTAACATCCGTGAAGTCAATACAAAGTCTCCATTTCCCATTTGCCTCATGCATAACTACCGGATTGGCCAACCACGGGATGGAGCACTCTCAACAAGGCCTGCCGCTTCCAACTTCTTGATCTCTTCTGCAATGAACTCTTGGCGCCCACCGCTCGCTTCCGACTTTTTTGCTTGACGGACTGCCGATGAGGACAGATAGCTAGGTGGTGCTCAATTACTTTCCGGGAACACCGGGATGTCGACGGTTGCCAAGCAAACACATCGACATTCACCCGCAGAAAGCAACGAGCTCGCATTCCTATTTAGGGTCAAGCGTGGCAATCGATGGTGAAGGTACCACCAGTTGCCCCCCTCCTTGGCGGCACCTTCTGGTCTTCAATGAGCTTCCATCATCTTTCTTGCACTTGCCGGTGGAGCTCGATGGTGCCCTCGACGGTAGCGCAGCACCAAGAGGTGCGCTTTGCCGGAGGGCATCGTAGCTCTTGCCGGACTTGGTTGTCTTCTTCTTCCCCGGAGCTTCAGCGGCAAGTGATTTGCTATCCGTCGCAGCTGCTGCATCCCGAATCTTGTCGGCGCAGATAAGCGCATCCTTCTTGTCGCCATGGACAGAAATGACGCTTATCGGGCCGGGCATCTTGAGCAGATTGTATGCATAATGAGAGGCTGCCATGAACTTGGCGAGTGCTGGACGGCCAAGTATTCCATTGTAGGGCAATGGGAAATCAGCAACGTCGAATGTGACTCTCTCATCCCTGAAATTCAGTTCACGCCAAATGTTACCGGCAGCAGGATCTTCCTCTGGCTTGCTCCTTCCGGGTTGATTCCTTGAAAGTTCCAATTTCTTCGAGCTCATTGCCGTGGATCTCAAGCTTCGGAGCATCATGAGGAGATCAGATTCAAGCCGCCCCGCCATTAACCAACATCTTAGTGACCTTGAGGTTGCGGATGGTTGGTGAGACCAACATCGGCAAGCACCCGACCGCAGCTATGCGATCAGGTGGTCCTCAATGTCAAAGACGATGGGCGGCTGGACCACTTCGAGGCCTGCGTGACTCTATGGATGGTTCTCGCTGCATTAACTTCTCGTGATCCATTGCTTGAGTCATGTGAGGTATGCAGAGAAGCACCACCGCCAACGCAGAGAACCTCCGCTGCCTTCCTCAAACTCCTGCTCATCAGCTTCATCATCTTCCATATCTTCATCATCATCTTCGCTTTTCATCCTTGTCGCGCCGCTGGGAGGTCTGCCTCTTGCTGCCTGCTTGGCCTTGCCGCGGGCGCCTCCCCGCCGGGTCTCTTCTTGCTAGCTGCACCAGACCTTCTTGGCCTTCTCCTTGTCTCGCCGTCATTGCATTCCTTCGCAGCTCAACAAGCTGCTCGACTTTCTTGCAGCTCGAGATCGTGGTTCCTGGTGCGTGAATCTTGCAAGATTGTTTGTTGAGCTGTCCTGCTTGTCGGCGGTCACACATAGCTTGGCGGTCGGTGTCAGCGGCAACCTCCTTGCCGGAGCCACCAACCTTGCCGTGTTACGCCACCTCCGCTGCCGGACTGCTCGACAACTAGTACCTCTTTCTCTTCTTCTTTCGTTGTTCCGCCGCTCTTTCTTTGCCGGGCGTTACCCACCTCCGCTGCGGACTGCTCGATAACTAGTACCTCTCTTGCTCTTCTTCTTTCGTTGTTCCGCCGCCGCCTTTCTTTGCCGGGCGGTATCCTCACCGCCGATCCTGCCCAACGCTCTCTCCCCGAGTCTTCTTCCTTCTTCAGCCCGCACACTTGTCGCCAGGGCGAGAGCTCACCGACGCCTTTACTTTGCACATTGCCATCTCCTCCTCATCCTCGCGGGTTCCGCATGTTCGATGGAACGCTACGATCATCAAAGGT
This sequence comes from Aegilops longissima, assembly GCA_021605205.1. Lineage (NCBI taxonomy): Eukaryota > Viridiplantae > Streptophyta > Magnoliopsida > Poales > Poaceae > Aegilops > Aegilops longissima. Next base: position 675,612,939 of record CM038677.1, read on the forward strand.
GGTGGACATCCGATGTTGTAGTGCACACGGCCGAGTCTCGGATAAACTTGCGCAGGACTCTCCTCCTTCGGGCGAAGCAGTGAAGGTCACTCTTGGCTATGAGGCTTGTGGTCACTCGTGAAGGCGCCGACAAATCGATGGCACAAATCTTCCCAAGAAGATATGGAACTGTCCGGCAAGTGCATGAGCCAAGATCTCGACATTGGGCTTGAGCACCAGCCGGGAAGTAGTTGGCGAGGATCTTGTCGTTCGCCCCTCGCAGCCTGCACCGCGATGGTGTAGATGCCGAGGAACTCCGGCGGGTGCGCCCCGCCATCATACTTGGGCTGGCTTGAAGTTTTTTCTTGTCGGGCCATCGACTTGCCGCGAGCTCACGGGTGAACGCAGGGCAACTTATCACAGACGGCAAGTCGCTCGTTCCCTTTGGCGCATGCATGTCAACAGCGGGTCCAGCCGCTGGTCGATTGACGCCGCTTTCGCGCCGGCGCGGTTCGAAGCGCCTTCTTGTTGCTGCTCCTTAAGAACTTGGCGCTGATCACGGCGAAGCTCGTGGATCCGACGATGCGTGGAGTCGCCGCCGAGGTGGATCCGAGGAGCTGGTGATTCGGCCTTCGGAAGGGGAGTGCATGGTGGTGGCACTTCGCAGGTCTCTGCCGCCACCGCTCGCAGCTTTTGTCGCCGCTGCTGCCGCGACGTGTTTGGTTGCCGCGGACGCCGCTGGCAAAGCCGATGCGAGACTTGATGGTGGCCTTCCATTCGTCGACCTTTGTCGGCCGCTGGAGGGTAATCTAGAAGCAATTGAGCTCTCGCCAAGGCTTCGCTGAGTGGTGGGTGGCAATGGCGACGGAGCTAGGAACGGATGTGCTCGGACTTCTAACCAAGTTAGAGGAGCAGCACCCCATCCAAGCGATCGTGACCGCTTGCGCCAAGATGTCATGCGGCATGCGGTCTCGAGGGCCTTGGGATCCTCCAGTTTGGCCTTGATCCAACGAAAGGATGGTGCTGCGAGCATCATGACGCTGCCGGTCCCGCGCCTCCTAAGACGGACGTGGTACGCCGGACGCCAAGCTTGCGCCGCTTTGTCCTTGACCTGGCGGCGCAGGCTCTTCGACGACGCCTGCTCCGTTAAGAAAGGCCTTCCCCACCACTCGCCAGCCCGTGGTGGTGGGTTTGACGCAGACGGTTTCACGCCGCCAAGACTTCTTCTTCGTGCCATGTTGATGAAGGTGATGATGAAGTTGCTCGTAGTGACCGCTGGATCAGGTTCACAGCCTCGACGCTTCTACCGGGCGCGCCAAAGATGTCGGGAAGTTGATCGTGACCCACGAACACCTATGGGACCGAGTCCCTTGTGGTTCGTGGGGGGAGATTGCACAAAGAGCAGATCGAAGCGATGCACACGAGCAGTTTTACCCAGCTTCGAGCTCTCCGGAGAGATACTCCTACCGCTGCTTGGTTGATTGTATTGTGTTCTTGCTAGGGAGCAATGAGAGCTACAAAACCTAGCCCGAGGGGTGTCTCTAATCTCATGTGTCGTAATGAACCGAACGGAGCCAACCCTTTCTACGCTGCACATGGGCCTCCTTTTATAGGCTCAAGGGTCACCACAGGGCAAGTAGACAAGGGTAAAATAGGAAAACAGTGGTTGGTACACCGCTGTAGGCAGGTACAAGCGATCTATACCTAACTCGACGGCAAGGGACAAGATTAATGCCCGCCCCTCGTCCGCCAAACAAAGGCAACAGGACCGCTGGCGCACCACCGCTTGCCACGATGGTAAGCTTGTCGTCCGCTTATCGCTGCTCCTCGCTGGCTGCACAGCTTTTTGACACGCTGTGTTCGGAGTAGCCCCACGGCGACACGCTACGGATGAGCTGGAGTGGAGATGAAGAGAGTTGCTTGCCGCTGCAAGCGCTTTGCCGCTGCTGAATCCTTTGTCGCGCTTTGGGAGCTTGTCGCCACCAGCCTTCCGCAAGCTCCTCTTGCCGGGTCTTGTTTCTTCGGCCTTGAGTGGCCTTCCGGCAAACCCTCTTGCCGGGCCTTGAAGACTTTGTTCTTGAATGGCTCCAAAGGAGCCATGGAGGACCTTGGCGGTCACTAGGCCAGCCCTCATGGCTGGTGTCATGGGACGTCAGGCACGAGTTCGATACTAGGGTACCCCTACCTAGTACACCGACATAGAGTATTCTAACAATTTCCATCATGTGTCTCTATCAAAAGGTGTGTACATCAAGGATGATTGTGGAAAACTAACAAATAAATACTCAAATAATACAATACGCCCAAGCAAAACACATATCATGTGATGAATAAAATATAGCTCCAAGTAAAGTTACCGATGGAAGTAGATTTAAAGAGGGGATACCTTCCGGCATCCCCAAGCTTTAGCTTTAGGTGTCCTTAGATTATCTTGGGGTGCCATGGGCATCCCCAAGCTTAGGCTCTTTCCACTCCTTGTTCCATAATCCATCAAAATCTTTCACCCAAAACTCGAAAACTTCACAACACAAAACTTAACAGAAAAATCTCGTGAGTCTGCTAGCTTAAAGAAAACAAAACACCACTTCAAGGTACTGTAATGAACTCATTATTTATTTATATTGGTGTTAAACCTACTGTATTCCAACTTCTATGGTTTATAAACTATTTTATTAGCCATAGATTCATCAAAATAAGCAAACAACACACTAAAAACAGGATCTGTCAAAACAGAATAGTCCTTAGTAATCTATAACTAACGCAAACTTCTGAACTCCAAAATTCTGTAAAAATAGGACGACCTAGAAAATTTGATTATTGATCAGCATCAATTTGAATCAATATTTTATCACATTCTGGTGATTTTTAACAATTGTTTTCGTGAACAAAAAGTTTCTGGAATTTTCAGCAAGATCAAATAACTATCATCCAAGAAGATCCTATAGGTTTAACTTGGCACAAACACTAATTAAAACATAAAAACAAATCTATCCAGAGGCTAGCTCAAATATTTATTCCTAAACAGAAGCCAAAAGGCAAAAAAACTAAAAATAAAATTGGGTTGCCTCCCAACAAGCGCTATCGTTTAACGCCCCTAGCTAGGCATTGATAATTTTAATGATGCTCGCATGAGAGACAAGAATTGAAGCACAAAGAGAGCATCAAATAGCATGTGCCAAACACATTTAAGTCTAACATACTTCCTATGCATAGGAATTTTATAAGCAAACAAATTATCAAGGCAAGCGAAAATTAGCATATGGAAGGAAGAAGAAAGAGACGATAGCAATCTCGACATGACGAGAGGTAATTTAGTAATATGAAAATTTCTAAAACAATATTTTCCTCTCTCATAATAATTACATGTAAGATCATAAGCAAATTCAACAACAGAGCTATCATATAAAATATTTTCAACACGATCCACATGCATGCAAAGTTGACACTCTTCCGAAATAGTGGGATTAACATTAACTAAAGTCATGACCTCTCCAAACCCACTTTTATCAAAAATTTCATTAGATTGAATATTCTCCAAATATGTGGGATCTAAAGTTGACACTCTTCCAAACCCACTTTCAATATTATTGCAAACAATATTGTCAATCTCATATTCATCATGGGGATTAAATAAATTTTCAAGATCATAAGAAAAATCACCCCAATCATGATCATTGCAACAAATAGTGGACATAGCAAAACTAGCATCCCCAAGCTTAGGGTTTTGCATATTATTAGCACAATTTACACCAAGAGAATTTATAGTAAAATCATTGCAATCATGCTTTTTATCGAAGGAACTATCAAGCATGGGTGCAATAGCAACGATCTCATTTCTAACATAAGGAACTATAGCAAATTCGTCTTCATAAATATTGGCATCATGGCCACAAGAATAGCAAGCATCATGTTCAGCAAGGGATATTTCAACCAAATCATCGGATTCATCATTATCTATAGATTCATGCATATCATTATTTTTTTCCAAAGCAACGGTCATTCTTTTAATAAATTCTTGGACATAGACATTATGAGCAAAGTTTTCATTGCAATATTTAAGTATGACGAAATTTTCAGATTTGTTGAGAGTAAAATCATACTTTTTAATCAAAGAAGCAACTTAGGGCGTGTTCGGCAGCTCACTGGCTTCCCAAATCCTCAACTCTAGGACTGGAGCGCACCCGAATGGGTCAACTCCTGGCTATTCCATACGTGGCGGGCTACCACAAGGTGCAAAATTGCAGGATCGGTGGAGTTGGAAAAACCGAGCTCCATAGAAACTAGGAAGCGGAGTTGAAGGAAATTACTTTGTGCTGCCACCGCCAAGTGATTCGCCCGATCGAGCATCACGCATCGATTCGCCTCGTGTCGCCTCTCTCACTGGAGCAGTCCTCCCGATCAGGCTTATGGCCCATCCCATCTTTTTCCAACTTTTGCATTGCCACCTGCCACCGATGGGCTAGAAAGAGGTGATTTCATGGGCTTGAGGTTCTCCCTCGCACGAAGCGAGAAGTCTGGACGCCGAACGGATCGGTCACCCAGATCGATCGTGGAAGTCGGGCGCTGGATTTGTGGCGTTGAGTTGAAGATTTTCTCGGGCACGGAGGGCTCCTTAACACGCCTTAATGAGCACCCTTAAAAATGACAAATTCTTCAATTTGTTCGATATCATAGTAACTATAAACACCCTTTGCATAAGAAGACAAGATTTCATTATCATTGAACTCACATAGGTAGGGAAGGTGTTTTTTTAGGGTTCTTAGAGCAACAAGTAAAATCACAAATTTCACAAAGATTCCAAGCATAGCATAGCAAACTATTTATATGATACCATAAGAGCTTCCCTTTTTCAGACAAACGATGACGCACAAAATGAGCATGCTCATCTAAAGATTTCCCATCAACTAGGCTAGTTGGGGTTTCAGCACGAGCACGTAAGGATCAAAGATGATCCAAGTAAAACACTTTAAGTGGATCCATATCAATAGATTTTCAGCAAGCGAAGATGCAACCATATAGAAGGCACATGGCAACATGAGCAAACAAAAGGACGAACGGAAAAGAGAGGGCGAATAAAACGACAAGGGTGAAGTGGGGGAGAGGAAAACGAGAGGCAAATGACAAATAATGTAATGCGGGAGATAAGAGTTTGTGTTGGGTACTTGGTATGTTGACTTTTGCGTACCCCGCGCAACGGCGCCAGAAATCCTTCTTGCACTACAAAAAAAAATACACACCCGTGACATTTTGGGCCGAACAATTTTTTTTTCTGTCATACATATGACACTTCTATGACGATAATTGTGACAGAACCCGGTATAATCATAGATGTGGTGGGCCTTACTTCTATGACAAAAAAATCATTACGTAAAATGGGCTTTTCGTCTCCGGTGGGCCGGAGACGCAGCTGCATGACATTCTTTGGGCTGCCCATGACGGAAAAACCGTGGTAGAAGCGAGGGGAGGAAAATTTTGGGAGTTGCCGTGTTACGGTGGAGGTTAAATTTGACGAGCGATGCTGCTTTCTTGTACACGACGATGTGTAAAAGTAAGCGCTGGCTCTAATCGAACCCGAAGCGAGGCGCTGGGCTCTAATCAACCCGAAGATTGCACCGCAGTTACGCTACATCGAACCCGAGCAATCGATCGATGGCTGTTAATCAACCTGATCGAGCGATTCTTCGCCATCGCCGCTAATCAAGCTCGCCGGATTTCGGGTTCCGGCACTTTGAGGTTCAACACCGGGTGCGCAGGAGATCCAACCTCCACCGCCTCGCACTCGCCAATCGCCGGGACCTAAACTACTAACGGAAAGCACAAGAGACACGAGATTTATATCGTTCGGGCCACCATTGTGGTGTAATACCTACCCAAAGGTGTGGTGTGGTGGATTGCCTCTGGGCTGATGAGGAATACAAGGAAGAACAGCCTCACGAGGGTCTGTTTGGCGGGTGCGATGAACTACTAGGTGGGGTTCAATGTTCTAGCTCATCGGTTTCTTGATGAGGATTCAGATCTCCTCGGGGCTGGCTACTCCTATTTATAGGCGAAGGCCCCGGCCTCTTCCCAAATATTGAGCGGAAGGGCGCCAAAATTGGCCATTTTGAAGGGGAACAACGGGTACACTTATCCCGACTAAAGTTGGTCCTCTCGCCGCCAAAGCCTCCGTGATGACGCCGCTTGGCTCCACGATGACTCCTTCCACCGCTATTGGTCCTGGTCTTGTTGCAATCAAATGGATGCCTTTACTTGATACTCGCGTCGCGCTTGCTCCTTTGCACCAAAGGGAAAGGAGGACATCATACAGTCGGCGCCTCGATCGGGCGCCTCTTGGTCGCCATGGTTGCGCCATGGGCACCTCGCGAGGTACCGCCTTGAACTCTCCGCCTCTCCTCATGAGCCACCGACGAGGCTGCGGCTCGAGGAAGCTCCTTGTCGCCCGCCTCATGAGGCTTGGCTCCCTCGCGAGGGTCTTGAGCTTGCGCTGATGAAGATGGGCCGTGCTGGCCTCCTTCGAGCCACGCCAGGGCCGCAGTGCAAGTCTGGGACCCTGCTCCTTAACGCCGACAGAGCCTCGGCCCACGGCGCCACTCGAACTTGGCCGAGCAGAGAGGCGAAGGGCAGTGCGAAGCGTCATATTCTAACAGCCTGCGGCCTTGGGCGACGCGTGGCGTTGATTGACGCAGGCGACCGCTTCCCACGATGCCTCGTAACCACCCGGATTCGACAAGTCCCTCGTGATGCGTAGTCGGTCATGATTACGGGTGATCATGGAGGCCGACGGTTGGCCTTCACGGTTATAAGCACGGAACGCGCTACGCCTTCCGCCTATCCTTTCTGTCTCTCCTCTTCTCCATGGCTCCACCAAGGAAGTTCTCGCCGCAGAGAAGGGAAGGGCCCAGTCGAAGTCTTCTCTCCTCCGCTTAAGCGTGGTCGAGGTCGCCGCAAGCATCCCGTGGTTCCACGGGCGGTCCCCGGGTCGGGGGAGGCTCTCAAAGACGCAACGAGCGGGCTGGCTATGGTCGGAGGGCGTGCCCCCGCCGCTGGCCCCCGAGGTCGCGCCCATGCTGCCAAGCACCGCCGAGATCATGATGTGGGCGGAGGAGCCGCCCGGGCGTCCGCTTCAGCTCCCGCCTCCCGGTGAGCTTCCTAGCTGGCGCCTGGTGGCCTCTGCCCAGCGGATGGCGCCGCAGCCGGGCTTCGTGGGCTTCTCCGAGGTCTCTCCACAGGGGACCTGTTCTCGACCCGCTGGCCGGGCAGACGTCGTCACAAGGGGTCTTCGCCGCCGGTGCTCCCTGCACTTCAAGTACGACGGCGAGGCCACCCTCTACGTGGGGGTGTTCGGGGAAGACTGTCACTGCATGGGGTGCTGCCCTGAAGACGACGACCGCGGCCGAGAACTCAGACCCGGCGTGGATGGAGAGGGCAGCGCGCGGGCGGCTGGCGATGCCCGTGACTCCTCACGCTTCACCAACTCTTCTTCAGGTGGTGATTCTTCCAGCAGCGGCCGCGGCTAGCCTCCATGCCGCCGCGCCTGCTTGGGGGGTGGCAGCGGTCCGCTGGCCACGCCTTGAAGGCGAGAGGAGTCCGCCGAGCTCCAGAGACGGCTCAGCCTTCCAAGAGGGCTGCACGGGCGTGCTTCACCTGCTTTGTCCTTTTCCTTTCTTTTCTCCCGCGCAAAAGGCAACAATGTGTGGCCCCTGCGGGCTTAGGTTAACACCGCTAATTATTGTACCGCTTGTTATCCTCGACATCGCTCCTTTCTCTGTACGCCCATTAGCAAGTGAACTCCAGCCGTGGGTCACTGGGGCGACTGATCCAGCCCCGTGGTTCGTTCAGGCAGCAGTGCCTGGTGAGGCATGGTCAGGAGGGGTGCTCCAGACTGTGGACCGTGCTGGAAAACTTGAGCGATAGGGGAAGGAACGCCGCTGGGCTCTCGAGGCTTCGCCATGAGTCCCCACGCAAGAGAAATCGAGGCAGAGAGCGAAAAAAGATCAAGAACCACAGCACCAAAAGATGGCGATAGTTTCGATAAAACTCCAAATGGGAATAACTAGTCAACTGCAGAAGCAATGAAAAAGCCGGCCCAAGCACCTAGTCTAGTCTTCGACGCCTTTCTCACCAGCCGCTGAGCTAAATGCTGCCATCGGGCGTGAGGGAGCCCCTGTGGCCCGAGGCCGCACTCCGAGACTCCGGGCGCGGTACAGCCCTAACTCATTATTACGTGAGAGTGTCACGGGCGGCGAGCTTACAGCGCGGCTATCTCTTCACAGTGCTCCGCCATTCTTCCGAAGCGAAGCCACGGGCGATGGCCCTTCACGGCCCGGCCCTTTCCGTAACGCGACAGCCACAGCGCTCGCTTCTTCATGTGCTCGTCCTTTCTTCGGGGAAAGCTTCACGGGCGCTATCTCTTCACGGCTCCGGCCCTTCTGTAACGCGACACCACAGCGTCAGCTTTCTTCACTGTGCTCGGCCTTTCTTCCGAAGCAAGCTTCACGGCGCTATCTCTTCACGGGCTCCGCCCTTTCCGTAACGTGACAGCCTCACAGCGTCGCTTTCTTCATGTGCCTCGCCTTTCTCAAAAATATGAGCTTCACATGCATTCGCTTTCTTCACGTGCATCGGGCCTTTCCAAAAAGAATGAGCGCCACATGCATTCGCCTTCACAAGTTCGGCCTTTCTCAAAAGATGAGCTTCATTGCATTCGCTTCTTTCATGTGCTCTAGGCCTTTCTAAAAAGATGATCTTCACAGCATTCTTTCATCATGCACCGGGCCTTTTCCAAAAAATGAGCTTCACAGCATTCTTTCTTCATGTGCACCGGCCTTTTAGGGTAAACCTCCGAGGTGCCGGATGTTCCATGCTCAGATAGGTACTCCTCTTGAGTCTCCAAGCGCACGGAGCCAGCCTCGAAACATGAATAACCTTGAACGGGCCTCCCACATGGGAGAGAGCTTATGCAGTCCCTCCCCGAGAGGACCTGCTGAGCACGAGGTCCCTACCTCGAGAGTTCGGGGCCAATGTTGCGGCAAGTGGTATCGCTGAGTGCTCGGCTGGTACCTGCCGCAGCAAAGCAGCTTTCGGACGGGCTCCTCCCCAAAGACGGGGTCAGCCCTCGCATGGCGCCCCGCAGTGTTTCATCGAACGCGAGATTCACTGACCGGACGCTGACCTCGGAGGGAGGACCGCCTGCCCAGAGACCGTGAAGAAGGGGTTTCTCCAATTGGCTTGGTTATGGGTTAGCGGATGGACCATAACACGGACGGAAGCTCATCATACTAGCCTCTCGCCTCGTGCCTCTAGTTTTTTCTTGAACGCCCCGGTCTTGAGGCCTCTCAGACTTTCTGCGCTGGCCCGCCGCCCGGTCCATTGCTGCGGGTGCGCCATCGGTTGAGTATATCAAGGCCCCAAGGTTAGCGCAATATGTTTTAAAAGGTTATCGGTGAACTTCGAACCGCTGTCGGTGATGATGCGGTTCGCACCAACCGCTCACGATGCCCTTGATGAACTTGACCGCAGTAACCAGCCGATGGTGCGACGGCCTCAACTTCGCCCACTTGGTGAATTTGTCCACGGCGACGAGGTAGCGATAGCCCTCGGGCGCCTCGAGGAAAAGGGCCTAGGATGTCCAGCCTCTAGACCACGTAATGGCCAAGTGAGGGGATGGTTTGCGCACTCTCCCGCCTGGCTGGTGGATCTGATTGGCATGGAATTGGCAAGCCTCGCAAGCCTTCACGAAGTTCAACAAACGCTATTTAGCGCAGCAATAATAGAAACCGCTATGAACGCCTTTGCCGACGAGGGCCCATGATGACCTAATGGTGCCCACAATCTCCACCATGTATATTCGCCAGCAGTTCTTCCCCGCTTTCTCGGTGATGCAGCGCAGGATACGCTGCTCGTCGCTTCCGAGAGCTCTCCATCCATGATGTCAGATGTCAGGCTTGCCGTTGCCACACGCCTCGCCTCCTCCTCCTCCGCAAGGTTCCACGCTAAGTAACTCTTGAGCTCTGTGATCCAGCACCTTCTTGAGGTTCCATCGTTAGGAGCAAAGTGCTCCGAGGTCGGGCCACAGTGCCGGGGCTCCCGAGGCAGGTGGCCGAGGGAGCTCCACCCGAGGTTGTGCCGTGCTTGATAACGCGGTAGGGTCGAGGGCTTGAGAGCCGCCTCAAAGACGCCTGCCTCGGGTAACCTCCCCGGAGGCTCGCTTACGGCTGTCGGCTGCCCTGATTGGTGCCGCTGGGCACGTAGCTGCAGCTCCAACCCCTGTAACTATTTCTCCATCCCGTGGACCTCCGCAAGGTAGGCCTCCATGTGTTCATCTCTTGGCCTGCATAACCTTGTTGGAGAAATTGACGAGGAGCTGCGAATCGCCTTGATGGTAAGGCGCCACCCCTGTGGCAGCGGCAGCCTTCTGCACTCCGCTTATCACCCCTCGATTCTGCTATATTGTTGAGACCTTCACCTCTGGAAACAGAGTTGCACGGCATAGTAGAGCTTGTCCCGAGCGGAGATATGAGCACCGCCCCAGCCCCCAGTACTGTCTCGAGAACGCCCGTCAAGTACATGACCCAACCTTCCGTGCTTCGCCTCGGGAGAGGGATCGATCTCGCCGCCCCGAGGCCCGGTGCTTCTGGTCCATTCGCCACTCTAAATCTGCAACAAGCGCCCCTTGATGACTCAAGTTAGTTGAACTCGAGCCGAACGCTTGCAGCTCAATGTTCCACTCGGCGACCCTCCCGCCGAAGTTGGCTCTCGAGCACCTCTCCTGTGGGGTATGCCGAGACAACCTTGATTGATGACCTCGAAGTAGTGCAGCAGCTTGGGCGCCAAGCCACCAACAGCGAGGAGGAGCTTCACGGCATGGGGTACCGTGGCCTCGCATCCCGTAACACTGCGGGCACGGCACACCGGGTGCTCAAGGCTAGGGGCGCGGCGGCTGGTGGCGCCTTCCTGAAGCCGTGGTGCCTCCCGAGGTGACGGCGCCCGTAAGCTGGGTGCTTGGATGGAGGGCCTCCCGCCTTGGTGTGCTCTGGCGACGGCCGATCTTCTTCCGTTGTTGTGCTGGCTTCGCGAGTTCCTTCCGATTCGCCTTGCTTTAGCCCTGTGGCCGCTGGTCTTATTTCGACGCCTCCCTAATCTCCACCAGGCTGCGCTTAGCGAGTAGGGAGAAGCGGCGAGGTAGAGTACCAAGGGCCTCGAGGGCGCGGGCCACCATCACCGGAGGGCTGGTCGTACCTCTTGAGGTCTTGGAATGCTTTGTCGGCCTCTTCACCCATTCAAGGGCCCTTTTTCTTCATGAGCTGGAAGAAAGGCAGCGCCTGCCTCCCCAATCGGGAGATGAAACGGCCTGCCACTGCTGCGCCCGTGAGCTTCTGCATTTCGAGGGTCTTTGGTGGGCTCATGTCCTCAACTGCCTTTGACCTTTCCGGTTGGCCTCGATGCTCGGCGCGAGCCCGACGAGCGGCCGACATGGCTGCGTGGTCGGGAAGAACGAGGCGACGGAAGGCAGATTCTCGGCAAGACTTTACCGGGCGCGCCAGATGTCGGATTTCGGTTCCGCAGACTCTTTGAGGTTCAACACTGGTGTGCACGGAGATCCAACCCCCACCGCCTCGCAGTCGCCGAATCGCTGGACCTAAACTACTAACGGAACAGCACAAGAGACACGTAGATTTATACTAGTTCGGCCACTGCTGTGGTGTAATACCCTACCCAAAGGTGTGGTGTGGTGGATTGCCTCTGGGCTGATGAGGAATACACAAGGAAGAACAGTCGCGAGGGTCTGTTTCTGGCGGGTGCTATGAACTGCTAGGTGGGGTTCACCGCCTAGCTACGGGTTTCTTGATGAGGATTCGATCTCCCTACTCGGGGTGGTATACTCCTATTTATAGGCGAAGGCCCCGGCCTCTTCCCAAATATTGAGCGGGAAGGGCGCCAACAATTGGCCATTTTGAAGGGGAACAACGGGTACACTTATCCCGACTAAAGTTGGTCCTCGCCGCCAAAGGCTCGTGATGACGCCGCTTGGGCTCCACGATGATTCTTCCACCGCTGGGCTGGTCCTGATCTTGTTGCAACAAAATGGATGCCTTTGTTTTATACTCGGCCATGCTTGCTCCCTTTGCACCAAAGGGGAAAGGAGGACACCGCTGGGCTAGCCCTCGATCGGGCGCCCTTGGTCGCCATGGCAGGTCATGGGCACCTCGCGAGGTACCTCGCCTTGAACTCTCCGCTTCCTCATGAGCCAGCCTGACGAGGCCGTGCTCGAGGAAGCTCCTTGTCGCCCGCCTCATGAGGCTTGGCCCCTCGTGAGGGTCTTGATCTTGCTGATGAAGATGGGCATGCCGGGCCTCCTTCGAGCCACGCCTGCAGGCCGCAGGTAGGTAAGTTCTGGGGACCCTGTTCTGCACCGACAAAGCCGATCGATTGATGAACAAAGGAGCGCTGGGGGGGAGGGGGGGGGTTGATGAACAAAGTGAGCTATGGGTGGGGGTTTGATGAATAGGAGCGGTGGCGTTGCCTGGATGAACATGACCCTGGTGTGGAGGGCTGGATGAACAGAGACAAGGAGGGGTGGCTGTGGAGGGGTGGTTGAACAGACCCCGTGGTGTGGAGGGCTGGATGAACAGAGACGGTGGAGGGTGCCCGTGGAGGGGTGGTTGAACAGAGCCGGTGGAGTAGCGCGGTGGAGGCTGGATGAACAGGAGCCCGTGGAGGCTGGAGGAGGTCGACGGAGCCCGTGGAAGCCGGAGGAGGTCGACGGTGGAGATGAACAGATCCCGTGGAGTCCTGCTTATGCACGCCACACCTGCCCCGGCGAACAGACTCCCTGCTTTGGACCGTAGGGAGGTCCGTTTGCCCGCTTTGGCGGTACGCCACACCCTCCCGATCAACAGGACCCCTGCTTCGACCGTATGAGGTCCGCTTCTCCGCTTTTGGCGGCACGCCGCACTCCTCCCGATCAACAGGACTCGCTTTAACGTGGCTACCGAACACAAGGCCGCTTCTCCGCGCTTCGCGTACACCAGCCTCGCTTTATCACCTGTTCCGCCCAATGCCGGTTGGCTCCCACGCTGCCTGCTGTTTCCCGATGAACACGACGCATTCCGCTGCTCCCCATGAACACGACGCATTTTGTTGCCTCCCATGAACACGACGCATTTACGCTGTTTCTCCGCTCCGACCTAGCCATGTACACGAGCCTCGCCGACATATATGCCGGTAGTAGGCGTCGAGACCCGCCAGATGTACGTGACGGGTCCGATTTTCTTTTCTTGCACCCTGGCCGCTGTAATGACGCAGTTGACATGCTACGCGCGCTTTATTACTATACGCATATCCGCTTCTTACAACGACCAGTATGTACGCATATCGCAACTGAATGACAACGCCACGACGCTCGACCAGGTGGGTCCCGACCGTCCGACACTTCCTTGCTTGCGTAAAATGTAGTTGGTGGGTCTCGTCAGACCGGATTTTCGGATATGATTTCCGTAATGGCCCTTTGTGCTCACCAGCCCCAGGATTATCATAGAATGATGAGGCACCAACTTGATATGTAAACTCCAAGCAAAATACCAGATATGTGGGACAAGACCATTCTGCCTATGAGTACAAACAATTGGTTTCTAGTGGTTGGTGGCGGAAGCGTTTATGGATCATCACCGCCATGGGACTCCATTTCACAGGAACAATCGACCAGGTTAACTCCTATCTTCGCCAGGCTGCTATCACTGCTGATTAGGTTCTCGAGGCTGTCTGCCGCAACGCCCTCTCCATGCAAGAAATCTGCCAAGACAATAGCTGTGGACAATCCAGTGAGTACTTTGAATGTACTCGCAAACATTTTGAGCACGGGTATAATATAACAAACGATAATCATGCTCTAAAACATTCTATGATCACAACGTTAGTCATAAAAATAAAATCCTGATGCTTGCAAGCAGGTTATTTATATGCAACATGAATATGTAATAGCAGAGTAGTAATAAATGCACCGATCAATGTCCGCGACGCCTCGAAGGATAGTAAATAACGAAAGCATGTTTCGCTGCCAAGGTCCCGAGCGACACCACATAAAGGGCTTATAAAGTAAATAACAAGACATACATACCGGTGTCTCAATGACACCACATAAAGGGCTTATAAAGTAAATAACAAGCATACATACGTCAAGGCCCGAGCGACACCACATAAAGGGCTTGTAAAGTAAACCAATAACAAGCATGTTACAACAAAGGCCCGAGCGACACCACATAAAGGGCTTATAAAGTAAACCAATAACAAGCATGCCACAACGGGCATCCGAGCGACACCACATAAAGGGCTTATAAAGTAAAACCAATAACAAGCACAAATACAAGGCCCCGAGCGACACCACATAAAGGGCTTATAAAGTAAACCAATAATAAGCATGCCACGTTTCCAGCATCCGAGCGACACCACATAAAGGGCTTGTAAGAAAAATAATCACAAAGGAGTATCCAGGAGGTAGAACCTTCCTGTGGGTACTCAATAATTCCAATAATATAAAGTGTTAGTCCATAACAATCATAAGTCATGTGTCATGATCCATGTTCGTTTAGTAGTTTCTCCTCCAAGACCCACACTAAGACCGACACTTGACCCAACCCTGTGCTGTAGTCCTAACCATGGACACAGCTATTCAATAGATTTAATCTCCGCAGAGGGTGTACTTTTACCCACGAGCAACAGATTCCTTTAGTCCATCGTAACTAATTCCTTCTACGGTCTTTAGTCAAAACACACCGACTCAAGACACACCAATTTAACTTTACTGTGTCTCGAATCACCCACGACACTAGTTAAGCTTAAACTCTAAGTGGGGAGACTACAACCTCGATTAGCATGGGATCAAACTTATATCACACGCTACTAAGGGTGCCCTCTCGTCCCAACTGAAACACCCATGCCCCTGACCAAGTGGCATGCCTACCGCTGCAGTGGGTATCTTCCACTATGGCCTCTCCAGATGGTGTGTGCTAGAAAGGGGTTGTCAACTTATCGAACTGCACTCTACCTACAAGTAGGGACAACTGCAGCATGAAACAAGTATGGGGTTATCGAACAAGACTCGATCTCACGGCCCACTCAGGAGGTTTAAGTATTTCCTGCATGATTAGGATAACAAATATGCTTCAACCAATGTATGAATCACCACTCCTCATACCTCATCTTGCCATATCGACACAACTATCTCGACGGGGAACCAGTAGATAAGCTCGTGGTCTACCCAAGACAGAGACTTTCTCGCTTCCTTCCTAGAGGCATGAAAGGCATGTGAGGATGATTACTATCGCAAACATATCAAGCTCCAATTGCATGAGATCACCAACATGCACTCATGAGTCCTGATCACATCCTCACAAAAAATAATAATGATATTCCGTGTCAACGATGGAGTTGTAACTATATCAAACAACACACGATAATATTATGCCACGGTTCAAAAATGCTTGCCTTTAAGTTGTGGAGAGGCAGGTGCATTCCAAAACTTTTGAAAGTTTTCTCTCTCTCCAAAATCCTATTTTAAATAAATTTGAATTAACACATACTTTCAAAACAGCACAAAAAAGTTGTTTGAATTTTTTAAATAAATCTGAAAATAAACTAGACAAAATTTGAGAGAGGTAGGAAAAGAATCAATTCATTTGGAGTTATATTTAAAAAGTTATAGCTAGTCAAAGTTTAGTCAATATTATGTTTTAAAAAACAGATAAAGAAAAGAAAACGCTTCAATAGGTACACGCCGAATAACGTGACTTTGCTTTTTACGCCTTCACTTAACCCACGTGGACCGGTGCAGGTGGTCACCGACAAAGGTCCAGGGGGCCCACCGGGTCAGGTTTGACTAGTCATCCCCGCCTTCCTCTCCTTTGGCCGAACGGGAGGCGGAGCTCAATGATTCGCCGCTAACGACGGCCCTCGAGGGCATCCGAGGGCAGGATGGATCCGCCAGCCTGGGCGGTCTCTCGTAGTCGCTGGGCTGGTGGGGGTGGAGGGGCCGCGCAGCTTCAAGGGCGGAGATGGCTTTGGGAGGTTTGGGGGCTTTGGGCTATGGTGGTTCCTCGACGCAGCCGAGGGTTCGGGCGTTCGCACGGTCAAGGGGATGCGGATGGTGGTGCCGATGGATGGGAGGGGCTCGTTGCGATCGAACGGACCGGAGGGCGGCGGCGGTTGTACTGGCCGGAGATGGGGAAGAAGACCTCCTCGTGGATTGCCTGCTACGGGAAAAAGTAGGGGTGATAGGAGGTTGCTTGAGGGTTCTGGAGAGGCTCGGGGCCTTATATAGGCGGTCGAAGTCGGTTCCCACGGGCGCCGTGGATAAGATCGGCGAACCGCTGCTCAGAGCTCGCAGAACGACGTGTCGAGGCCGGGGTGGCGGCAAGGGCTAGCGGACAAGCGGCACCGCCCATGGGCGAGCCGGGCGAAGCGAAGGCTTGGGCGGCGCTGCCTGCAGGGGGCTCACAAGGGTCGGTCACAGTGGCTACGGCCGACCGGACGGGCGGGCGCTAGGAGCTCTGTATGCCCCTGGGTGAGGGAGGGGGGCAGGTGCGCTGGCTGCAGTGGGAGAGGATCAGAACGGTGCGGGGAGGCGGTAACGAGACGCGATCTGACCAAGACGACGCAGAAACACGCGCCTGGCCGCAAAGATGCAGCACGCCCACCGTGTGCCTTGCGAAATGCGTGGGCTTGCCATGAGGCCGTGGTGGAGCTGGGGTTTAAGAGGATTAGGTTAGGGTAGTCTAGAGGCTTAGAGGACATGGTGGTTAGGCAAAGCAAGCAGGTCCATAGTACAAACCAGAAACTATGTCACAACTGATCATGCCCATAAGGTGTTTGACAAAATGCTAAGGGCACCTAGGCATTTCTTGGGTGGCCAAACTCTGTGCTAGTGTCTCTTTAGATGTAGGGGATGGTGACAAGTTTAGTTGGTCAAAGCTAGAACTTGTTAGTGCAAGATTTGGAGAAAATCAAATCTGGACAGAAAGAAAATGGCATTATGGCATGTACTAGAAATATTCCAATGGACCCAATCTCTTGGACTTAAGGGTTTGGTAGGGTGTACTACAAGCAGTGAGAAAGATCATGGGCATTAGAGCAACAAAAATTAGAGTTGTCAGAGAAAAGCCAACTGGACCAGAGAGCAAAAGAGGATGGTTTGCTCATATTTTCAAAGAACACCAAAGGATTTTTGCACCAAGATAAATAATATACCCTACCGACCTCCCTAATTTTGGTGGAAGTTTTAAAGAAATATTTAAATAGGTTGTAGTGCAAAAGTGCAATTGGACCAGATTTGAAAACTAGTGGCAAAGCTCAAAATTTCAATTGAATAAAAGATGTTTTTGCATAAAAGTAATTTAAAACACCACATGACATCCCTAAATTTTGCTGGAATTTTAAATAAATTTATCAAAGGGTTGTAGTGTAAAATGGGACCCAAAACTTATGAAAACCATTTTAGAGAAATAAAGCTCAGAAAATAATTATATAAATAATCCCACTGGTAAAAGAATTGTTTTCATTGAGAGGGTAAATAAGTCCAATAATGATTGAAAAGTTTTTTTTTACTTGGGGTGAAAACTCCATAACTTAGAAGAAAGGAGAGGTTCTGAGATCAAAAATAAATCCAGAAAAATGAAAATTTAATTTCCTGGCAAAATTTTAATAAAGAAAATATGGTTAAATTTTTGGGGTGTCACAGGGTCCCAAAGAATGAGGGGCTAATCGTAATTTTTTGCCCGGCAAGACTTCCTTTGCGTATGAAGATGTAGCTGGTAGGTCCCAAAGAAAGGAGGGGCGAATCGCTTTTTTTTGCCCCGACACACTTCCTTCCGTATAAGATGTAGCCAGGGTCCCAGAGTCGTGGGCTTAATCGTTTTTTTGTCTTGACGCACTTCCTTGCGGCATAAGATGTAGCTGGTGGGTCCCAGCAATGTGGGGAAACATTTTTTCATGAAATACGGTGGTTCGTCCGGTGGGTCCCCGCCATCGTGGAGGAATCATTATTTTGCGCTGTAATAAGGAGGCATTTTGCCAGCGCTGCGACCCAGCTGCCGCCTCTCCATGTACACAGTCCACGTGGTGATGGAAGTCGCTTTGACCACGCTTACCACGCCAGACCGAGAGCACCACGGCGGTGGACGACGGCGAGGCCTAGGAAGGGATGACTCTGAGCCGGGAAGACGCAGCAAAGGATGCCCACGCCAAGAGGAGTACGAGGGTTCACCGTTCGCTGCGGTGTGGGAGGTTGCTGCCGCTGCAAAATAACAGGGGTGTGGGTGAGTAGAGGATGGCCTGGCCAGCTGGGAGTAGTAGGGGTGTGAGGCCTCTCGCAGATCACAGCCGGCCACGGAGGCGTGGAGCACGCAGACGACCGACGCTGGTTTGGGCGGCCGGAGCAAGAAGACCAAAGGTTGAAGAAGCACCACGCCGCTGGATGAACATCGACGGTAAAAGGAGCTAGAATCGCTCATATTGACTAAGTTGACAAAGCCCTCCATCCCTGGCCAACTTGGTAGGCCCACAAGTCAGCTAACCACTATGCCGGGTTCCACCAACCGTGGGGAGTATTCATTTTTATGTGTAATAAGGAGGCACTTCCTTGCATGCGAAGATAGCTGGTGGGTCCGACATGTCGCGGGGCACGTTTCCGCCAAATACGAGGCCCTTCCGTGGGTCCCAGATGTCGTGGAGGAATCATTATTTTGTGCGTAATAAGGAGGCATTTCCTTGTGTGCGTCATGGACCCACTGTCACCTCTCCACGCATAGCCTACTTCCGATGGTGTCGTCATCCGACCACGTTGACCACGCCAAGCCGAAAGATCCAAGGTGGTGGACGACGGCGAGGCCCTTGACAGCAACGAGCCGAGATGGAAGACGCGGGAGTAGAGTCGCAGACGGAGAGGTGTACGAGGGTTAATCTGGTTCTAGTGTGTGTGGTTCGGCAATGGTGGAGAAGAACAGGAGGTGTGGAGGGTGGAGGGATGGCCTGGCCAACGGTGGAGAAGCGCTCATAGCAAAGGCATAAGCAGAGCTGCTAGCAGCAGGAGGCGGAGGTGGTCTCAGCTGCGCTGGAGGAAGAAGACGAGAGATTGAAGATGGATGCTTCACCCGTTGGATGTAAATCCAACGGCTAACATGTCGTAATCATTTGTTGACTAAATTGACAACGACTTGCGCTTGGCTTCACCTATTGGCCCACATTTCAGCCTCCAAAAATGTGGCACGATTCAACCCATTTTTTCAGAATTTACAGTCTTTTTTTATGCGGTAGAATTTACAATAATTTGATCTTTTTTTGAATTACAGCCATTAGCTGGGCTGGGTGAACAAATAATGAAGGCCCATAACGTGCCCATTTATTTTATTTCCTAAAAATTACAGGCCATTTGCACTTTCTCTAAATACACGATTTTATGGGCTGATTCTAATTATAATGTTGGGTTGGGCCAGCAATGTTATCAAAAAATAAAAAGGGCTGAGCATTTTGTTATAAATATATTTAAATAATAAGTGATATTATTACATTCGTTCTTAAATCTTACCAAGCTTTTGTACACAATCACTAGGATTTTCGTACAAAACAATCCAGGATTTTATTTGTTAAGAAATTATTTTTATAAGTTAATAAGATGTGGGATATTGTTTTCACATATGTAAGTATTTGTTAAATATATGATGACAATAAAATAATATATAATAACATATAAAATAATTTAAATATATATAATATAGTTAGAAGGAAACATAAGTTGGACCTGATGCTCCTATTCTTATATAGAAAATAGAATGCACTCTGCTTTCTTCAAAAAAATACATAAATTGGCTGCCAAAAATAAAACCTCTGATGGAGGTCCATAGGCCGTCGATACATGACGGCCCTAAGAAAATACAACATGCCTATGGACCTCCCATCCGAGGTCGTGGGCTGTGCATGTTAAAAATGAAAGCCTAGACGGGCAGCCTAAAACCACGCCCAACACTTGCCAAAACATCGCCCCTCGCTTTTCCGTTTTCGTACACTGACATTGTGTGGGCATTTTGACTGCATCATATGAAGATGTGCTATGCATGAATGTTGATCAAATGATGATGTTAACTGGCTGGTAGTTCCATTTTCAATTATGAATAAAACTTCCAACATGATGTTAACCCTGTTTGAAAAGGCCGTGTTAATATAAATGCTCCTCCTCGAAAGTTGCAATTTCTTATCTGAAACTGAAACTTGCGCTTTCTTCTCCGAGAATCACATTGTTCCGTGACTTTTATACTCCTATGAAACTACATTTTTTAAGTGCTAAAAATAGATCTCTAGAATTCATAAAATACTTCATATGCTCAATATCGCAAATCTGAAATTCAAAAGACATTCATATCTGAAAGTACTCTCAAAATACACAACACAAAACACAATTCACAACCTGCAAATATCGACAACCCTAAGCTCCTCCGACAATTCACAACCTGCCCGACTATTGGGTCGGGGGGCAGCCCCTCCTATTCCTCGGCGGCGCATAGCCACCCGTGAGACGATGTGAACGGCGAGGGAGACGATGGCGGGAAGCCATCATCGCCAACTGCTTTCTCCTCTTGCGTTGGGTTCGGTCGACGAAGACTCCACCGCTCCCTCCGCAGGACACCTCACAAACGGCACCTCGAGATGCTCGATCCTTCAATCTCCGTGGATGCTCCATCGGGATCGACATTCCCACCACCGCTCCCTCACGATCGGATTCGGTGAATCTGTTTGCTCCATGGCCCAGAGGGAGCAGTTTATGTACTCCGCTGATTCCTCCCGGAGTATCGCCGCCTTTTCGCTCTGCTGCAGATATTTGGCCATGGATGTCGCTGCGCCGCTTAGTTGGTCCTTGTCAAACCAAGACTGTATCTCCAACATCCTAGCTAGCTTCATTGTGGTCGCCACCGCGATCCTCACGATCGGTTGTACTCTCCATCGATCTACTTCCACAAGACCTTCACTCGCCGGCGGTGGTTTTTGAATGGAAGAGGAGAGGAGCAGCGCTGGTTTTGGATTAGAACGGGAGAGGAGCGACGCTGGTTTTGGACTGGAACAGGAGAGGAGGGGCGGTGGTTTTGAAATGGAAGAGGAGAGGAGCGGCGCTGGATTTAGATTGAACAGGAGAGGAGCGGCGGTGGTTTAAGAGGAGAAGAGGAAGAGCGGCTGGTCTTGGAAGTATTTTTTTGTTGTTTTATGATTTTGGGTCAAAGTTTGACCATGCATCAGATTTGACAAGCAAATGTGAATGCATGTCACCAAAATTGTATCGCTTGGTTCAGATCTCGAATGTACTTTCAAATTATATTATTTTTGCAACGTATAACATATATTTTATGTGAAAATCATGGTCAATTATGACCTGTAATAAAAGGGAGACTAGTTAATGTGGGGTCGCTTTCTTAATTGAAGGGTAAATTGATTTTGATTTTGATCCAGCCACAATAGCTACCGCCCTCTCTCCTAATCCTAAATCGCTGCCAGACGCCTCCTCTCCTCTTCTCCATTGCAAACCACCTCCTCTCCTCTCCATCATCTCCATTCCAAAACCACCGCCTCGCCTCTCCTCTTCTCGATCTTCTCCATTGCAAAACCACCTCCTCTCCTCTCCATCATCTCCATTCCAAAACCACCGCCTCGCCTCCCTCTCTGATCTTCTCCATTGCAAAACCACCTCCTCTCCTCTCCATCATCTCCATTCCAAAACCACCGCCTCGCCTCCTCTCTCTATTGCAAGACCACCGCCTCCTCCCATCTTCCAAAGCTAGCACCGACCACCTGGGACATCTATGGAGAGGATGCAAGAA